>OMNZ01026657.1:3031-13195 GCA_900303255.1 Lesueurigobius sanzi | reverse complement strand
ATTAGCACCTTAAAATTTGCATATGTGAACTTTCAATAGAATTTACATAAGGCGCAGCATTTATTTATTTGTTGGCGAAACATGGCTATTTTTAGAACAAGTCCCACGGACGACTGAGAAGGAGCCAACGGGCGACCGGGTGCCCGCAGCCATAGGGTTGGTGACCCCTGTGCTAGATAGTCCACTTGGGACAAAAATGAAGTTTAGGAAGAGGGAAATCTTTAAGGTTAGGGTTAGGGCTAGGTTTAGAGTTAGGGCTAGATATATTTTCAGACAAACCAACTGATAGAGCTATCCAAAATTACAGCAGTTCCCAATATGTCAAGTTTTCAAAGCAGACTGTCCCTCCACTTAGCTAACACAACTGATCCCTGATTGGCTGGCTGTAACATTGGTCCTGGGCAAACAACAGGGGGATCAAATACTTATTGGCCTCACTGTATATATATGTGTATATATATATATATATATATATATATATATATACAGTGGGTTGCATAAATATCTGCACCCCTTCAACTTTTTGACCCCACTTTTCAGTTTTTTATTCATAAAAAAAAGTTCCAAATCATGTATTCATTTCAATTCATCATTGAGTGTCCCATAGTCTGTGTCTTTCACATAAAATTTCAATTGAATACATGTATGTTTATGGCCCTAGTATGGCAAAATGTCAAAAAGTTGAAGGGTTGCAGATATTTATGCAACCCACTGTATATATATATATATATATATATATATATATATATATATATATATATATATAGTTTGTACTGCTTTTTTCTGTTTTTAGAAAGTTATGATGCACTGATGCTCAAATAAATAAATAAATGAAAATGGCATGTCTTTGAGTGTCCAGAAAAGCACCATATGAAACATAATTGTATTTAATGGTGATGTAGCGGTTAAGAACGTCTATGTCTGTATAAATGTTGGTGTGACTCTGCAAGATGGATTGCTGCTCTGGCTCATACTTCCTCCCATGTGCTGCACTCCCAGTATGAGCTGCTCCCATCTGGACGTCGCAGCCAGTTAAAATCAAAAAGCGATACCTGAACAGGTACAAGAACTCAGTTGTCCCCACATCAGTCATCTCCTGGACTCAGGCCAAAGGGCAGAATGATGTGTTTTTTTTGGTATGGAACTGTATGAATCGAATTGTCTTGTCATAACATGTGTTTGTATGTGGCAGCCTGTGTGTCCAAGACAAATTTCCCTTTGGGACAAATAAGACAAATCTTGAATAAACAGTGATGTCACATCGTATGACACCACATCTGGATCCAGCTGCATGTGTTAAATTTTCTCCTCAAACTCCTTGGTGTTCTCTTCATGGTGATCTGTGTTGCCCAATGGTGTCAGGATGGTCTTGTACTTGTTGCTCAGACTTCTTGTGACACTTCTGAGGGAGGCAGCAGAAGCAGCTGAAACTGTCAAGGTAAAAATAAAAACACAGGTCTGGCTATAAGAAAAGAAACTAGCATTGTTAGTAGAAGACCATATGAACCTAATCGGACTACTAAAATGTAATATCTACACAAACAAGCCTAGATGACCTGAATCAGGGGTTCTTCACCTTTTTGACCTTGGGGCCCAATATTTTCAGCACAAGGTATAGCCCAATCGAACATTTTACCATTGTTCTGATTGATTGCTACCATTATTATTAAAATAATGGTTGTAAATAAATACAAAAAGGCATGTTAAATATAAATAATATGACATTTAGAATTAAAATCTAAAAATAAAGTGTAAAAAGTGCAAGTTAAACAAAAGTGCATAAGAAAAATACATCCTTAACACATTGACTACCAACAACGAAAAAACTCGTTTAGCACCCCCATGTGTTGAGTGCCAAAAACGAAATAGTTGTTTTATATATTAATTTTTTTAATGAAACTGGACACTCTAACTAGCCTGGCTAGCGCCAGACTAAATATCACAAGTGAATATTTAGTCTGAGAAACAACCGTTCATTTTCTCGTACGGGAGGTGTGGTTTACGATTGTCCTTAGCCGTTTATTGGCCGCTACGAATGTCTATCATATACGTCTGCGCGTGACCACAGCCAATTGTGTCGAGTCCCGATGATGTATGTTGAGCGACAGAAAGTCGACGAGGCTAAAACATCTTTCTTCGTAATAAAATATTGTAAATATAAATTTTTTTTTAATATAAATTTTCGATATAATGTGTTTAGAACACAATCTAACGCTTGATCGAAAGATAGCTTTGTGTCTGCTGCGGCCAAGTTGGATCCGTACACAAAAACTACAACTTCCCTGTCAGTCGATTTTTTATGCATCATCGGCTTGCCGTTCCTCTCCATGCTGTGATTGGTCCCCAGATTCATGCGAAGATTTCGGTCTTCCTATCCAGGCTGTCTCGCAGTTCGAATTGAAATTCGAGCGCGAGCAGCCTGGGTATTCCCAGGCTACACTCTAACACACCTTATGTGTGATTTTGGGAGCTCTGTGATGAACAGAACAGAAATAAATGATGAACAAAACTTGTGAAAAGTCACTGATTCTATACATTTTTTCTGGACATTTTATCTGATTTTCCGTTTCTAGAGTAAAAACAGTGATTTTTGAGGAAAACAGGCTCTTTTTATTTGAACTTTTCCCAGGAACCGAGTCACAAATAAACGGTTTTCACACACTGAAAGCTTAGAGTCTCACCTTTCAAACGAGCCATAGTATGTGGCCATAGCCATAACATAGAATACACTGTGGTGCTACAAATATCATGAAAAGTGGTCTGGATTGCTGGCACTCTCGGGGATAAATCCCAAAACTGTTTACAAAAACTGTTTTAAAAACTTCTCCCTTTCTTTTCTTCTTCTCACTAACTCAGTGGTTCTCAACCTTTTTAGCTTATTTAATAATTTCAATTTAAGCTGTTTATTGTAATTCTTGAATATATGAATGCTTTTGTTTTAGCCTACTGCACTGTTTTAACTTGGATTAGTAAATGCACCACTTTAAACATAAAACATAGGCCTAGTTAAAACAAAGTCAGACCTCCTGTGGCAGTGTCCTGTTTCCTGCTCCTGTCCTCTCTCTCAGGGCAGAGCAGGACAGGCACAAAGTAGCTAAATTCTTTAATCACAAATTCAAAAAAATAATTTTGAAGGAAAAAATGTTGACACGTTTTGAAACCCGCTGTGCGTTGCCGCTCGTTGATCGCTGTCGCTACTTACAGCATGCGCATTTAAATAGCGTGTCAGGTTGCCAACTTTGCCGGGATGTTTCTCAGCCATCCCTGGACTGTTTTAGCCGCCCTCAAGGTGGCGCTCGTGGCCCATTGAAGGGCCCTATGGTTAAGAATCAAATGACCCTGTGCACCACCTGAAGTTTGGGAAAGTTGGCAGTCATGCAGTGCACTTAAACGCACATGAGCCGAACAGAACACAGATCACAACTGAAATGTTTTTAACAAACACATACTTTTAGTAAATCTGTATTTGCTTGAGTTTCTCCCTGTTCTGTATGTCTCTCCCCCCCAGAGCCCCCGGTGCGGTTCAAGCAGCCGCTGATCGACCTGGAGGTTTGGGAGCGTGACCTGGCAGTGCTGGAGTGTGAGGTGCCTGAGGACTCTGTGCCCATCACCTGGTACCTGGAAGACCGCCGGCTGCAGCCCGGAGCCAAGTATGGCATGGAGCAGTGGGGCACCAAGCGCCGCCTGACCATCCGTGACATCGGAGTTGATGATGATGGGATCTATCTCTGCGAGATGCCCGACGGAGGCAGGAGCATCGCTGAGGTGGCTGTCAAAGGTAGAACTATTATATACAGGCAAAATACATACAGTGTACAGTGTAAATGAGTACATCTCCTTTAAAAAGTAACATTTGAAACAATATCTCAATGAATACAAAATCAATCTCTAAATTGAAGACTAAAATAATATAACACCTGGCTAACATAAAAGTAAGGTTAATTATATACATGTGTGTACTGGCTGAAGCTTTTTTAAACAGGAATGATCCCACATCAACTTTTATGACCTAATCTCTGGACATACGTCTGACCACTAAATGGAGGTCAGAGAAGAGAGCAGCGCAAGATAACAGCCGCTCTCCTCACGAGTAGCAGCTGACCGAGCAGAAGCCACTGTAGCAGCTGACCGAGCAGAAGCCACTGTAGCAGCTGACCGAGCAGAAGCCACTGTAGCAGCTGACCGAGCAGAAGCCACTGTAGCAGCTGACCGAGCAGAAGCCACTGTAGCAGCTGACCGAGCAGAAGCCACTGTAGCAGCTGACCGAGCAGAAGCCACTGTAGCCGCTGACCGAGCAGAAGCCACTGTAGCAGCTGACCGAGCAGAAGCCACTGTAGCAGCTGACCGAGCAGAAGCCACTGTAGCCGCTGACCGAGCAGAAGCCACTGTAGCAGCTGACCGAGCAGAAGCCACTGTAGCAGCTGACCGAGCAGAAGCCACTGTAGCAGCTGACCGAGCAGAAGCCACTGTAGCAGCTGACCGAGCAGAAACCACTGTAAGGGAATGTTATTTGTTATTTGTATAGCGCTTTTCATATGACATGGTCACACCCAAAGCGCTTCACACATGAAAGGGAGGGGGCTCATTCACTCCATGCTGATGGTGGTAAGCTACTATTGTTAGCCACAGTTTCCCCTGGGGTAGACTGACAGACTGACTGACTGTAGCAGCTGTGTACAGTGACTGACTGTAGCAGCTGACCAATCAGAAGCCACTGTAGCAGCTGACCGAGCAGAAGCCACTGTAGCAGCTGACCGAGCAGAAGCCACTGTAGCCACTGACCGAGCAGAAGCCACTGTAGCCGCTGACCGAGCAGAAGCCACTGTAGCCGCTGACCAATCAGAAGCCACTGTCGCGGCCCACACGTGGCTCAGAGCAGACTTTGATCAGGCTTTTGAGCAGAAATGAAGCCTGCTATGAAAACGGAGGCTGAGTCTAACTCCAGATCAGGCCGGCAGCAAAGCAGACTTTATTTTGGCGATCTGAAATCATCATCATACATTTGGGGATTTTTGGAATTATTAATCGTAGTATATGTGGCAATACTGGCGGTGACAAGCTAAAGTCGACTAGTTTGTTCAGCCCCTAGTGTCCAGAAAAGCGCTATATAAAACCAATGCATTACTACTATTATTTAAAGGATGACCTTTGTACACACTTCACATGCTCTGGCTCCGCTCTGGCCCTGCTCTGGCTCTCCATGTGGCTCAGCAGCCAGACGGAGCGCAGGTGGACCTACGCGCGCATAGTGGATGTTGAGTTTCGGAGCAAACTTGGAGGCGGCCCGCGGCGTTACGAGCTGGAGGATGTGGAACCGAGCAGTTAGACGCTATACTTCAACAGTTAGGTTTTTTTGGTACGTACTGAATCCGATCATCTCATCGCATCTCATCTCTTGAAGTCTAAACTTTGCACCAGATGGCGAGCTAAGAACCACTATGCGGCAGGACAAAACTGCAGACTCATTCCCAAACTCGGTGTGTTTGGGTTATTTTTTTTCCTTCCTTGCGTTGGGAGTTTTTTTTTCTGGTTTTGCCATGTTGTCTCTGCAACTGGTAATTGTGCAGCTGATTGTTTACCTTCATACTACTTTACTACAACTTTATTATTTCATAACATAATAAAATAATAAAACCACCAGACTACTGTGTTCATTCACAACTCGGACTTCTTAAAGAAGCTATTTGTAGCCGTAGTCCACTACTACACATGCCTTACATGTGCATACTGACATTTGCGTTACGTTCCTCTGCACTTTCACAGTCAGTCACGCACTAGTGATGCACGGGTCGACTCGAAACCTCCGGTCACTTGGTGGTCACCCGCGGGTTGTGTCCATTATCCATAGGCTACTTCCATAAACCTCACTCAGGGTGTTTTGTTGATTCTCCAGTTGATTTCACTAGTCTGTTTTACTCATTGTGCTAAGTTTTGTCATGTCGACCTTTCACTGAGATGAACCACATAAAATTATTTCCTTTGAGCTTTTTTGTGAGTTTCTGGTCCATTCCCATTGTATTGTTTTTGCTCTCTTACATTGACAACAATGGAATCCCAACTCACAGGAAGGGCTAAGACAAAGAGGAAATTATGGGTGGGGCTATTAACCCTCTGGAGGCTCATATCCCGGGTCTGCGATATGAGACCCGCGACACCTGTGTCACCGACGACTTTAGCGAATATCTCTGCGAATGCTAGGCCTCCAGGGGGCGATGTAAGGTTGCATCAAAAATAGGGACATTTACTGACCTGAAGAGAGCGGTAGAGATAAAGAGCAGCTTCATGCGTAAGGTAAGCTGCCACAGCATGCCGCTCCTGTTTGGGCCGTTTTAGCTCCAAACTCCCATTTTAGTTTGACACATAAAAGTAAAGCCTTGTGACAGTTTCTGTTTGCAGCTTCCTGATAAGTCCATACGCAATTTCAAATGTGTTTCGGCAGCTCGTTAGATGTAAACAAAAGAAGTATTTCTACACTGTAAACTCGTGGGGTGTCAGGATGGCAAATTGAGACCCAGTTTTTCATGTCGGTTGGGACTGGTTTTCATCAGGTTGGCTTGGGGCGGGTCAGAAAAAAGCCGATCTGTGCAGCACTATCACAGTTTTATAAATGAGGCCCCTGTGTCTTTCTGTAGTTGTGCAGCAAACACACCCACAGCTTCATCAAATGCTTTGGTCAGATGAGTTCATTGACTGTCCAAGCACATACACAACATGTGCCACTGGGCAGATTTTAGTTCACATGAAAACCTAAAATCCCTGCTCTTTTTGCACCGGCAGAACCATCTGGGCTATGTACGTATCATCGAAACAATGTTGAGTTTACTTTGGCATGTCAACCTTGAAATAACACTGTTAAATGTTGAAATAGCATCTTTTTTCCACCATTGATATTTTGTGGGTGATTCACATTGAATCAACGTTGGCCATAAATCAACCTTGAATGAACATCTTTTGCTTCCTGGGACATACACACTGATGGCCCGATCTTGGGGATCAAGATGCACATGACCTTTGTCAAGACGGAGCGTACTGCCAGGGGAAGAGTTTCCCCACGACGATGCGCCATAGACCTTTGGCCAGACTGGCAGAGGGCGTTGTGAGAGGCAGAGTCAGGCACGGTGTGGCAGCAGCTCTAATCAGGGGGTGGACATTAACACCCACACACGGCCCAATACGGATAGATTTACAGTATATGATTAAAGTATACACGCACTCTGCTATATGAAAACAGTATAACCTACCACTGTTTCACCATCGTTTCCTTAAACACGTTTAAAGCAGATGCAGGCTATGAACCAGAACTAAACTAGGACTAAACCAGGTGTGAGCCAGGTCTAACCTGGACTCTCCACGCAAGGACAGTAGTGCACTCAAAGCAAGACCTAATGCTTTTGACCTGGAGAAAGCTGTGCTACAATCAAAGGTTTTGACCCCTGGAACACTCACGTGCGCGGACTCAGTCCAAAGAAACGCCTCCAAAGAGAACATGGATCAGAACCTGCTCATGCCCCTGCAGACGGTGCACACGCGTGTAAGGCATGTATTTTAAAATGAGGAAAGAGGAAAGCGACGAGGGGAAGTCAGTTTGAGGATTTGAAATAGTGGATTTCAACTTTAATTTGTTCAGAATCACAAAGAATAGAATGAAAATGTGGCCAATCCTCACAACCTTTGTGTAAAACATATGCAACTTGTTTGTCTTTAGACTTAAACAAAGCGCAGCTGCTCATCAATAATGCACATACGTGCACGCTCGTATCCGTGCACGTGTGCGCAGTGCCACTGGCTGTGACTGAAGCAAGAATAATCCGCATCAACTCTGTGCTTTTATGAACTAATCCCTGGACATCAGTCTGACAGTCAGGTCCAAGCTCGGCTCTGATGCTGTTCAGACTTAAGATGGTGCCGTCTTCACACGGCTCCCTCCAGAGGAATAAATGAAGTGGTCTGGTGCTATAGCTCACTGCAAAGATGCCAGGACTCATTTATTTAACATTCTCATGGACAAATCGAAGCGTATATGAGGTGTAGGAAACATCACTCTTTGTTTTTCAACATTTATTAATCTAGACGTCACGTGCACGGCCAAATTCTATTATTATTATTCAATGCGCACGCTGTAGCCTTCGAGCACGCAGGCCTTTCACGTGACCAGACGAATATAAAGCAGAATCAATAACTAAAATTGTTGACAAGAATTTCAATTATCAATTAGTTTTCGATCAGTGAGTCAATTAAATTAAACACGCACTCGGCGATATGGAAACAGTAGCCTATAACCTACCGCTATCTCCCCATCCTTTCCTTAAACACATTTAAAGCAGATGAAGGCTAATTTACCAGGACTAAATTAGGACTAAACCAGGTCTTGACCTGATCTGATCAATGCAGGACCAGCACATCCCACAGAAGTGATAGGCTACAGGGGAAAATTGACTTTGTAGATTTGTGTGAACCATTCCTGCTTCCGTCTTCTAACTGTGGTTGGGGGGCACAGAGGAGATCCTTCTTCTCCAGGGCTGAAGGCAGCTTTTGCTCCGGGGTTAACTCCCTCAGCTTGCAAAAGGAGGCTATATGGTAGTATAGCACCGAAATAACAGGCCATTGTGATGAAGAGTGGGCTTTAGCAGATTGCACTTATATTACAGCACACAGACCCACTATCTGCCCCGGTCACCGTACCGCTTCATCACCGGTCATCCCAGAATACACACCCGTCATTGGTTCATGGTTTCACCAGCCACGGCCTTAAGCAGCCCACAGTCCAACCCACTTACCGCGCCAAGACTGAAGCTGATCTTACCGGCTCAAACTCCATCTACGCCATCGCTGAAGTCAAGACCCAGTGCGTCTTGATCCCAAGATCGGGCCCTGTATGTCATGCTTGGTTCCATTGTGAAACTGGCTTTCTCGTCCACAAAGCTCTGCAAATTACTTTTTCATTTTGGTGTTGAAAGATATCTGCCCTACAAACACAAAGTTTTCCAGCATTTTGAGTTTTTAACCCATGTCACAAAATTAAACCATACATTTAATCCTGGATCTATGCATTAAATTGACTTTTTTGATGAAAATATAGGCTATTGGTCTCACATTTATGTCAGTAAAAGCTTCAAATTCAACTGTAATTAAAATATTTGTGTCATGGTAAAGATTTGAATGCACACACTGTATGTACCATTGTATAGTTATTATGACATTGTTTCTCTCTGTCAGGAACTATCATGAGGAAGCTCCCTCGTAAAGTGGACGTGCTGGAGGGGGAGAATGCTGCCTTCTGTGTGGAGGTGGAGGAGGAGGAAATGGACATCCACTGGTATAAAGATGGAGTGGAGCTCAGAGAGACCCATCAGACCATCCTCAAGTCCTTTGGTCGCACCCACATCCTGGTCTTTGTCAACACTAATCCACAAGACACTGGGCTGGTCATGTTCCTGGTGGGACGCTCCAAAACCTCCTCTCAGCTCCGTGTCAAGGGTGAGAAGTGCAATAATAGGTTGTGTTCACTTTCACACCATCACAACATTCTAAAGAGCCCTAGAGTTTAAAATGGAGGTGGAGGGCAGTGGGAACGTCTATGCTGGTAACTATGGTAACTGTCTAAATACAGATTTCTAGTCACTGCAGCAGTCCTCCTGCAGGTGGTGGATCACACTGCAGCAGTCCCTAATGGCTCCTCAAGCAGGTTGTGTATCACACTTCAGCAGTCCCTAATGGCTCCTCAAGCAGGTTGTGAATCACACTGCACTGCAGCAGTCCCTTATGGCTCCTCCTGCAGGTGGTGGATCACTCAACCTGAACCTGGTTGCCATGGGAGACTAAGGCCCAATCTCAATTCTTTTTTGTACCCCTACCCCTTCCCCTATAGCTTAAAACAGAGGGCTACGGGCTAGGGCTGAAAGACAGCGCTAAGAAATGGGACAGCCCTCAATATGTCTGCATTTACAAAAAGCAAAGATATGGTTTGACCTAGTTTTTGTTTTTTGACTGAACAATGTAAATTAGAACAATATATATATATATATATATATATATATATATATATATATATATATATATATATATATATATATATTAGTTTAATTAATTCATTAATTTCAGTTCAGTATTATGTGACAGTATTTGTTGTATAACGCCTAAACACGGTTTTTAAGATTTGAACGG
>OMNZ01026645.1:2423-13572 GCA_900303255.1 Lesueurigobius sanzi | reverse complement strand
TAGATGATGTAGAAAATGTTCAAGAAAATCATAGTGGGCCTGAGTAATTGAGGTTGAAAGACAGAAAATATGAATTCCGCCTAAAAAAAAACACACATTACAGCAGGTCAGCAGCTTGTTTACTTTGTAAAGAAACAAATAAACATCAAAAATAGTAACTGCAGCTAATTATTGACATTTTACCAACTGTTTATCTGTAACAATAAATAATTGAAAAGTTATTGAGGTTTCGATTTAAAATAGTCTAGTCAATTTGGCACTTTTTGGCCAAAAAAAAATTCAAATTTGTAATTGAAAATTTTGGATCCTATTTATATATTTGGTCATAAAATAAAGTTTTTTCCAAGAAAAAAAAAACTCTTTTTAAAAAATAGATTAAAATAAACAAGGATTGTCTCTAAAAGTGGCAAGTCCCCAAAAATGGGGACCCTAGGGCTTAAGAGGTTAACGTTAGTTTGGAGGGACATGTAGGACCCACGTACAGTATAGACCTAGCAGCTAAGGTATTTGTGTTTTAAGTATAGGCTAATTCAAATAAATCTGCCAGTGGCACAAGTTTAACTTTGATTAAGAAAAAAACATCTCATTGCATTAAAAATTAGAAAACAAAGCTACAATTTACATTGACCTTGTTGTTTGTGCAGACGATTGCGGGACACATGCAAAATATGTATAATAATATACCGGTAAAGTTTGGAGGGTGCAGAGTCATGTAGGACGCAAGATAAATCAAACAGCTAAGGCATCTTGTTTTTGGCCTGTAACGCCTTAATGAGTCATTTTGACCTACCAAGTAAAATACATTTTAGAGTGGAATATTTTTGCATTTTTATTTCAAGTACATTGATTTTTTCTGTGATTTTGAGTGTGATGCCACTGGCAGATCTTTGTGACTTATTCAAATCAAGGGCAAATATACCTATGCAGTGTTGATACATATTGTTGCCCTTCGCTCTTGCCTTGGGCCCCTAGTGTCTAGTGTCTCTGTGTTCAGGTGAAGTTTTTTGTTACCTTGATAGAGTCCATCTCCTGCTTGTGTGCGGCCTGCTGCCTCTCCAGACGCTCTGTCAGCTGGGAGCAGATCTGAAAACAAAATCCTTTATTCATTCATATGCCAACGTTAACAAAGCACAACAAGGGAGACTTTCTGTGGTACTACGGACTCCGCCATAGTGCCTGTCGACCTTCCATCCATCTTCTTCTGCTTATCCGCAGGCCAAGCTGACCGGATCACACTGCACCAGTCCCTTATGGCTCCTCCTGCAGGTAGTGGGTCCACAGGAGGACGGCCCCACAGCGCTCCTTCACCTCTGGGCTCTTTTCTCTCATCATAAGGAACGTCTGACCCGTCACCTATAGGACCTGTTTGCAATGGGAGACCCTACAGGAGCATAATGCCCCAGACACAGAGCTCCTAGGTTTATTTGGGTGTCAATTACAGCGCAAGTTAAAAAATACCAATAGTAATTGCACTTTTATGTCACGGGGAGTCTTCCTTCTGGGCAATTTTGTAGAAATCCCATCTAATTTTGTGGGTTTTGGTGGTTTTACGAGGTTTTAAACACATTCTGGGCTAAATAATATATTTTATGGGATAACTATTTACTCATTACTTTATTTATTAATACATTTATATCAATGGTTTTCTTTTTTGTTGTTGTGCCCCCTCTAGTATGACAACTAGGGATAGGAAATGATTAGAGTTTATTGATACCAATGCCATCAATAATTTTGCCTATCAATTTGATTCTTCATCAATTCCCTTATCGAGGCCTGACTTGTCTGTGTTGTGGGAAAAACAATATGCTTTTGATAAAGTATATCAAAAACAGAAACTGCTTTATTTTTTCAAGAAAAATGATATCTTAAATATAGCAAGTTCACCAAAATACTGTGGCTCCTGCTGGTACAAAACTAAAGATTTTTTTTGTCTGCTTTCTTCGACCGTCTTTGCTCAACTCGAGAGACAGCAAGCACTGTAGTGACTCACAGCAACTTCTGATGACACGAGTCCAGATTCCCACAACTCTGAAGTTGTCAGGGGGGTCGGCCTCACGGGCCGCGAGTCGTGGATGTTGCCGTGAGTCACGCGCCCGCGATTAGCGCTGCACTATGGCGTCCGAAAAGGAGAAAAACAGTGTTTTCAGATCATTCATTGATAAGAGGGACGATAATGACGTAGACATAAGGTCCCGATGCTTTGCTCAAACAGAACCAGGTCTAGTTGTAGAACCGGTTCTCGATTCCCATCCCAAATGATAACTCCGCCCCTGGCACAGGCAGCGCAGAGCATAGGCTCACTCCGACACAAAGCTGCTCCATCAGAGCTGCTGTAAAACTGTCTGAACTTTCCTCCTCTAATGTTTTTAAGCCTAAACACAGGGGTGTTGTGATAAGTCAATGCCCTGTGCCTTGTCTGTCTACATTTGTAAACTGTACCTGCTTGTAGTCAGCGATGATTCCTGCCGACCTCTGGATGTCCTGGTCCGCCTTCTCCAGCTCCCTCCTGAACACCTCTTTCAACTGCACAAAAATAACAAAGAATTCAAGTATATGTCGTTCAGTGACGTGGAAAACGAGGTGGCCATCGTTTAATGCTGTGTGTTGCTCACAGCGAGTAGTATGAAAATGGGAACGCGCTTTTCATTGATAAAGCGGCAGAATTGGAGATACAAGTAATAAAGGCTGTGTTCACATGACATAACAACATTGTAAAGAGCCTATAGTTTCAAATTGAGGTTGAGAGCAGCTGAAACGTCTGTGCTGGTAACTGTGGTAACTGTCAAAATGCTGATTTTTTTTCATCTTAGTTTATTGGTAATTTCTCTGTAATTCCTGGGCCAATCCACATGAAACAAAAACTGTCACAAAGCTCAATGTCTTCTCTGTCAGCAGTAGTCTCTGTCTAGTAGAAGTGAAAAAACAGCACTCGAAGCTAGCCGCTAGCATGTAGCATGTGCTAACGCTAGCATTATGGTTAATTGCGTCGTTGAACCTCTTCATGTGTCTGTATCTTTATTTGGTTGAACATGACATCTGTAATTCAACATTTGCTAAAGTAGCTGTGGAGCAGTTGGAAAGTTTAGCTATTTCGGTGCTTTGTTTTCCCCCTCACTGTAGCTTCCAACGTTTGTGGGCCATTTGTTCCAACATATCACTAGGCGATGTCCTATCTCGAGCTTTGTTAAAGATCTTTGCTTCTAACTGGTGTCAGACTGTTTCCAGACTCTCACCTTGGCCGCCTCCTCCTCCTGGCCTCTCATCTGCTCCTGTGTGGACTGGAGCTGGTGTCTGGTCAAGATCAGCTCTTTAGAAAGATGGTCCACTTGGTCTTCTGCCTGGAAAGAGCAATCGGAATGTATTAATTATTATTTATTCATTTTTAGTTTACTGACAAAATGTTGACCAAGAAAAAAGGAAGGTTTTGTTTGAAAAAAAAGCTTTGCAATTTCAAAATACTGAAGCACAAAACTCAAGATACATAAGAATTAAGGCAAGACACTACAAGTGAATAGGAAAATAAAATAGAGATCTTTTGCTGTCGATTACTGGCAGAAATATGAGAAAAATATATTGAAATGTATGTGTAAAATGGCTAATCCTGACCTAATGGATAGAGCCAGGTTTAAATTGAACATTTATGGTGTCAACTTGTGCCTTGTTTTTAGGATTCAAAAGTCAATAAATCAGGCTAGGAATTAGATATCGAAAAACCTAAAAGAAAGTGTACAGTGCATTCAGTACAAAAGTGCACTGTGCTTGAGTTGTTCTGGAGTCTAATGGCCTTCTACTGAGACAAAATGTAGCTAATTTTACTTTACTGAGGTATATTTTATGATGAATACTTTTGACGTTTACTCCACTACATTTTAGAGCCTGTATCTGTACTTTCTACTCCACTACTTTTCAGAATGAAAGTAAAAGTGATTTAAATACATGATTTAGGTGGTTCAATCTTGCTTTAGACCTGGTTTAGTCCTGGTTAAGACTTGGTTTGATACAAAAGCACAATTTTCTTTTACTGATAAAGTACATCTGAAATGGGATACTGTAATCATTTCACTACAGTAGACTTTTAATCTGATACTTTAACTTTACTTAAAGGCACTATACCTGACATTTTTTTCTTTTTGTGGTGCAACATTATTTTGGCCCCATAAAAGTATGTTGTAAAAGTAGTAACTTGTGGAAAAAATAATGACGTCTTCATTGTATTATGATTTGTCGATGTTGTGTGTGGTCAACCCAAATAGTCAAAATGTCACATAAAAAGGGGTTTACCTTTTTCCTCACATATCGCCTCCTAAGGACGACCGTGACGGTAAAAATACCTATTTCATCACATTTTGTCTAAAATGGTTAAAAATCAGGTTTAAGTAAATTTGTAGCTCCTGTATCTGTACTTTTACCTCCTGTCAGTTGTCCCTAAAGCCAGGCTAAAGACCAGAGGAGATAGGGCCTTCTCTGTAGCAGCGCCCAGACTATGGAACAGCCTCCCTCTTCTCCCTGGCCTTCAACACAAGCTAGTGGAGTGTATCTTGGATTACTGTTTTTTACATGTTGTTTGTATATGACACATTTTTTTTTTTATGTTGTTACTGTGAAGCACTTTGGTCAACTGAAGTTGTTTTAAAATGTGCTATACAAATAAACTTGAATTGAATTGAATTTTACTTATGTAAGAATGTAGTCCTTCCACCTCTCTGCTCCGTACCTCTCCTCACCCTCCCCTACACTGTCTGAATGTCATGAATACATCAGACGTGAGCTTGTGTCCTCGTGAGCATCCTAGACATTAACCGTACTCAAAATGTCCCCAATACTATACTAATCCTAGCTAGAAATATTTCAGTTACTTTGCTTTAAGTTTAAAAAAATGGTGAAGTGACAGCAAATATTTCATCTTTGGATTATTACAATTATTATTTTAAATGAAGTACATTTAACCTTTATACCTAGATAAGTCTGCTAATTTCCTCACTTTTATCCCAGCTAATCAGGGTTTACATTGCAGTGTTTCTTTTTGTGAGGCTACAAACTATTAACTAATTAATTGGTAAAGCTGGACCAAAAAAATGATTTTTTTTTTTTTGGTTTTAATTCAGACTTAAGTAAGTCTCTTGCCCATTCCTGTCAGGAGTTACGAAATTTTAAAGAAATAATTAAATTGCTCAATCCAGCCACTAGGGGGCAGCCACATTTTTTTTTTTTAAAGGAAGGAATTCCACACCTGTCCAGCAGAGGGCACTGACAGTGTCTTATGACTATACTGCCGTTGCTCTGTCTGATCCTGTCAGATTTCTGTAGTAGGCCTGCCCACCTGGTCCAGAGGCCTATCAGATATCATCGAATTCCATATCATAAATCATTTGTTTGTTTTACCTGAAGGAGAACATGACATTTACTTTTTGACAGGGCTGTAACTATGAAGGGGCTCCACAAAAAAAAAAAAAATCATTAGGCTCCCTAAAAAATACATTCAAAAAGCACAAATGGCATCAGAACAGCTAAAGGACCAGCATTTTCTAAAATGAACCTGAATGCAGAAAATCACATCTGAATAATAAAAAACAAAAAACTGCAGGACTCTCAGACCCCCCCAGGTCAAAAGTCTGCAGTCATTAGGCCAAATCACCCAGCCCTACGGTATAAGAATTTTTTCTTTTGTTCTTTTATGTTGTTTTGTCTTTAATTTGTTGTTAATCTTCTCTCTCCTCTTCTTTTGTAAAAAAAATTAAATGTTGAAGTACATAGGTTCTCCCTGATGTCAGCGATGGATGTGCTGGTGATAGATTGGACAGTGTGCCGTGTTATGAATGCTGACAGGTCCAGATGGCATTTCAGATCCACGCTTCTTGTGTCGACCCAATATTTACTCTGAATAATTGAGAAGGGATTCTTTTGCATTTGACATTTAAATGGTGGAGTGTGTGACGTGGCTGGCAAGGTCGCTAACTGCCTCTCATTGGTCAGAGAACGGCACGTATGGATGGAGAACAGGTAAAGTCCATAGAATAATAATGATTTGCCAAAACAAGTCAGTTGATGCTCTTTATAAAGGCTCCACGATTGTTTGGTAGAAAAGACGTGTTGTGATGTGTGTCTCATGTTCATTAACATGCACCAAATAATTATTCAAATTATTAAGGAGCGACTGCAGACAAAACTCATTGTTTCAATTTTCAGGTTTTAAGTCTAAACTCTCACCTGGAAACAATATTTTTACAAGAATGAGTGTAATTCAGGGGTGCCCAAAGTGCGGCCCGGGGTCCAAATGCGGCCCTCAGACCAATTTTTAGTGGCCCACAAGCTTCTTGTTGAATTAGCACACAACACCAGAGATTATCCTTTTTTCTGCAAGTTTGACAATTCTACACAATTAAAACCTAAAAAAAAAACAGGACTAAAATGAGGACAAGACCAGGTCGAACCCTGGATTAAAGATGGTCCAAACCAGTTCTAAAACAGGACTAAAAGTAGGTCTAAACGAGGATTAAACTATGATTAAACCGGGACTAAACAAAGCTTTATCCAGGACTGATCAAGAACTAAATGGGTCCTAATCTAAGAATAAACTAAAATTGATCCAGGTCTAAACCAGGTTTATTCCAGGACTAAACCAACCCTACCCAGTCTAGTCTAAACCAGGTCAGAACAGGTCTAAACCAGGTCTAAACTTCGGTTAAAACAAGGGCCAAATCAGGGTTAATCCTGGATTTAAGTAGGACCAAAACCAGTGGGACTAAAAGGAGGCCTAAACCAGGTCTGAAACAGGTCTAAACCAGGACGAAACTATGACTAAACCAGGACTAAACAAATCCAGGGCTAAATCAGGTCTAATCAAGAAAATATGATCCAATTTAAGAATAAACCAGGACTGATCCAGGTCTTTGGCCCTCCATGTCGTGTACGCTTCAATATGCGGCCCTCCGTGGAAAAAGTTTGGACAGCCCTGGTGTAATTACTGTGTTTCTCCAAACAACTATATGGAAAAGTGTCATTTCAATGACCATTTTCTCACGTTGTGGCAACATCTCCACTTTAGTAGCTCCTATAGACACCAAACTTTCACTTTTTACTAACAATATTTTGAAGATTGTTTTTTTTTCCGAGGGATTTTTCTAAAATTCTAATTCCTGGCTGATTTGTTGAGTTTTGAAGCAAAAAAAAAAAAAAAAAAACAATTCACAAAATGTGAATTTTTACAGATTTTCTTTTTTTGAAGAAATCCCTCAGATTTGTCAGCGGAAAGCGAGTGACTGATACCATGTGACGAGCAGCTCGTTACAAAGATTATGTCGAATGTAACGTCTGTGCTCATAACGAGGGGTGTTTTTGTCTGGAAGCTAACGGCTAACACCACATAAACACAACAAAGAAGCGGCCTGTCTGCTTGATATCACTCAATAACATCTTCCCCTATTCAACAGCTGAGTCTCGCCTTAAGGGGAGACACTACAGGCAAAGGTCAATTTTTCCTCAATTTTCAGATTTGGTCCAGTTCAATCCACTTTCACCGAGAAAAAAGTATAAGGTAATAAGGTAATAAGGTATAATAAGGTATTTACTTATTGCAGTGATTCAATTTTAACTTCAACTGCATTTTTTTTACGCTACTGCAACACACTCCACTTTAGTCGCGTTCCTTCAGCCTTCAAACTTTCCAGTTTTTGAGCTTAACAATATTTTGAAGGTTTGATCAAAGGGATTTTTCAATATTTAATTCCTAGCCTGATTTATTGACTTTAGAACCTTAAAAGGTGAAAATAGTTTTTTTTTTTTTTTTTTTTTTTACAGATTATTCACTAATAACTAGTTTATTCAGAAACTTAGCAACATGTCCAAAATCCCCTCTGAACAAATCTTTGTAACTAGTATATAAACAAAATGAAACCATACATTAAAATCTGGCTATATCTGTCCTTTAGATTTTGTCGCCAAAAATATAGCCAATTTTAATGCTTAATACACCTTATAATAATAATAATAATAATAATGTATTGGTTTTACATAGCGCTTTTCTGGACACTCAAAGACGCTTTACATGGCATTATTCATTCACTCCAGACTCAGTGGTGGTAAGGTACTATTGTAGCCACAGCTGCCCAGGGGCACACTGACAGAAGCAAAGCTGCCAATCTGCGCCATCAGCCCTTCTGACCACCGCCACACTATCAAAGTAGGGCTGGACGAGAAAAATACATTAAAACGAATAAATATGGCCTTAACTATAGTAGAGGTGATTGTACAGATTGCGGGGCATGGCCTGATCCTGTTGTAATGCTACATCACTAAACTGCGCTAACTAATGACATTCTAACTACAGAAGCAGAAATGGGCCCTTCCCCTCCCACACAGTAGCTACAGGACACCACACAGCTCTCACATGGCCAGGGACAACACAAAAAACATGTGCAAGGATCACACAAAAGTGAAAGTGTTTGAAGAAACAACACAAGATTGCAAAAACAGCTAGTGTTAGCTAGCGCGCTAGCACAGGTAACCAAGGTACCAACAATTGCTAGAAAAGCATCTCTGGCCAACCTTTTCCGTTGGAGTAGAAATCCTAAAGAAATGCTCATGTTGCTTAGTGCTTCAATATTTGCAGCTCATTTTGTCACCATCAGCAGTTACTTACGAAGCTGTATTGAAAATGTGGACATGTAACTGGAAACAACTGAGCATTTACCGCCATCTACTGGACTAGACTTGTAATTACTAGTGAGCACTGCGGTGTGCTTTATTTTCTGCGGATGGATTGGCTAGTTGCCTTGACGATTAAAGCTCACCATATTATTGTAATTGCCCTTTTTTAATATCGAGATTCAATTAAAATTGGATTAATTGCCCAGCCCTATATGAAAGCATAAAATGACAGAAAATACAGTTTTGTTTCATGTTCATGTCAGTAATATACAGCAAACGTTTCAAACTGATTTCCCTCAGTAAACCCCCCCCCCTGTTCAACTACTGTGTCTGGCCTTAACTCACAGCTCTGAAGCATGTAGTCATTGTGTGAGTGTGCAGCCTGTGCCTGTCATGGCTCAGTGTTATCTGCTCAGCCCAGCTCTGGTGTGGACATTGTTCTATAATGAGAGGCAGTGCAGTACCTGGTCCAGAGCGCTCCTCAGGGCCACCTTGCTGGAGATGAGGCGGTGGGCCAGGCTGTCGTTCTCCTGCTCCAGACGAAGACTGGCCTGCTGCAGACGCTGGTTCTCTTTCTGAAATACACAAAACCTATTTGGTCCATGCAGTATAGCTGACATCAGGGATATCACTATTTGAAGTTTTTGAGTCCGGTTTATTATTCTTCATGTTATTGAATGCACTCATATATCTGTTCGTCAGGTGCAGGTGACCTAAGCCCGTGAATATGAGGCGGATTCTCAAAAAAAAAAGTCTGAAAGCTTGAGAAGAGGGAAGTCTTTGTCTCCGTCTAAGCTGTTGAAAACCAGCATCACAGTTTAATCCAGGGAGAGATGAGCCGAGAGGGAGGAGGTTCCGACAGCGCAGAGTGGGGCGGAGCTACAGCTGAGGAGGGGGCGGAGCTACAGCTGAGGAGGGGTAAGGGTAAGGAAATCTTATTTGTATCACACCCAAAGCTTCACACACACATCTACATTTTATGATTTTATCTTGTACGGTGTCCTTGGGTGTCCAGAAAGGCGCTTATAAATTAAATGTATTATTGTTGTTATTAGAAGAGGGTGCACTTCTAATGTGAATGTTTAAACTACTAATTTTCAACGCTATGCTACACAACTCCCCGGAGGCATCTAGGAGAACCAGGGAGGGCTTGTTTGAAAGCAAGAATCCTACAACACAAGTCACTATCACTTTCTGTTTCAAAGTTATGCGCAAAAGTCTGGGCCCGGGTTGCCTATGTCTAGGGCCGGCCCTGGCAGGCGGCAGGGTACAACCACGTAGAGGAGGTGTGATCTGCCATTGTGGAAATAGACCGTGGGCAACAGAGAAGCCCCTCCCAACACGCGCTCATTTCCAGACTTTTGAGGCGTGTACAGATCGTCTGACAAGTGCTCCCCGGGGTCACATGGGCCCCCCCCGGCATCGCACCCCACTGTTTGAGAAGCACTGCCGCCCTGGTATGAGACGTCGTGACCCAAATAAGAAGAGAATAATGTAAAATATGGTATTTTCCACTTCCAATTGTTGAATAAGCATGACATAAGCAGATACAGCTGATATTTCCAACCATTTAAACAGACTACAATGTAAAAACTAACTAGAAATAAGTGCTGTATTTTCCAAACTATAAGTCACTCTGGAGTATAAGTCGCACCAGCCAAAAAGTGCATAATGAAGAAGAAATAAACATACTGTATATAAGTCACACTAGATTATATGTCGCATTTTTTGGGGGAAATTTATTTCACAAAATCCAAGAACAGAATGAGACAAGAACATTCTTTCTATTCATTTAGTATTTGTATCTGTTAGATCAACTAGGTCCTGGTCTTTGTGTTTTATGTGTCAGTGAGCCAAAGACGAATTTCTACCTCAGTAGACAATAAAGCTTTCTATTTCTAAGTTATAATATACAATAATAACAATATAATAATAGAGTACAACAAGCTGATGTTGGTAAGCTAACGTAACATGTTAACAGTTATTCAGATAACTACAACATAAACAGAATCAGTGTGAAAATAACATAACATGTGAATTTACATATTTTAATATATAAGTTGTACCTGAGTATAAGCCGCAGGACCAAACTATGAGAAAAAGTGTGACTTATAGTCCAGGAAATACAGTCATTTTTCTTTTCATCAGTATTTGCGGTGATTTGAGTAAGTGAAGGAAATTTGCCAGTTAGATTACAAAGATCTTATAACACTTAAAATGTGAAGATAATTATTTGAAAGTTTTTTTGTTAGTTTAAATGCAACAAAACATATTCCATTGGTTGATTTTTTGGGTCAAATACGGTACATATATCTCAGGTACTACCTGATTCTTTTCCTTGCAGTGGAATACAATTTGTTTTGTTCTCATTTTGCATATTGTAAACTCAGTCATTTATGGAAATAACACTGTGCATTTAAGTCTAAAGCATTGTTGTCCATTTCATGAGTTTGCAGGAGACTTTTCTACTGTATGTGACCCTAAAAAGTGACCCTGCAAGTTG
>OMNZ01026644.1:0-20605 GCA_900303255.1 Lesueurigobius sanzi | reverse complement strand
TAACCTCTTAAGCCCGAGGCTGTTTTTTCCGAATTTGGTATACATATCCTCTGGAAGGCTTTAACAGCTTGTAAAATGTCTACAATGTTCATATTGCTCTCATATGATATGAATGTCTATGGGGATACTGTAGATGTGAACATTTTCAAGAAAATGATAATCTAGGCGGAATCCCATTGTAATAAATAGGTCATAATTTGGCGCTTTTTGGCCAAAAAATTCTAATTTGTAATATTTCAATGAAATTTTTTGATGCTTTTTATATATTGGGTCATAAGATACAGTTTTTCCAAGAAAAAAAAAAACACTTTTTAAAAAATAGATTAAAATGAAAAAGGATTGTCTCTAAAAGTGGCAAGTCCCCAAAAACGGGGACCTTAGGGCTTAAAAGGTTAAAATATTTTAAAACATGTTGCTGTTTTTTTCTTTCAAGGTTTCAAGGTGAACTTTTGAGCACAAAATAAAAATCCATTATTCTGTCGTTGAAAATGTTGGCAATTTTGGCCATTTTTACATAAGATTAAAATAAACAAGGATTGTCTCTAAAATTGGCAAGTCCCCAAAAATGGGGACGTTAGGGCTTAAGAGGTTAATTAGATCTGCTACAAAACACACAGTTAGCAGGAGCCTCTGACTCATCTCATAAGAAGTTAGGCATGGGGTATGATTGTAATAGCAGAGTATAATATTAAACCACCATTTATTGTACAATATAAAAATGAAAAAATCTGAATTTTTGAGGCAACTTTTATTGGAAACCCGGGTCACTGAAATACATAAACAAGAAACAAGAACAATATAATATTTACAATATGAAAGAATAGTGGAACACCTATGTGAGGAAAACATATTTTCATTATATTGATGCCCTGATGAAAACTGTTTGGTCAAAACATATGAGCTGGCCATCTGAATATAGGTGTCCTTCCTCTTGCTGCTGACATTTGGTTGGAGTACTTTAGGTTTGTAGTGGAAGAGTTTATTTGCAAAAACAAATTCTGAACTTCTTGATGATCATATCCACTCAAAAGGATTTTCTTTGGTATTAGAAAACGTTGTAACCTGTCATCAAGGGGGAGCTTTTGAAATGCATTAGTCATACCCTGTGTTTATAACACAAATATTCTGAGAACAACATTTTAGCAACAGTATCGAAATACAAGTCAGCAACTGACACTTTCAGAGTGATTGTAGAGCAGGGGTGACCAAGGTCCGGCCCGCGGGCCAAATTTGGCCCTCCAAAGGGTTTCATTTGGCCCTCGAGATGGTGCGTAGATTTGTAAGTTCATTTGTAACTGAATAGACTGTCAGTAGTTACTAAAGACATCAAAACAGCATGTCCTACCCAATAGCACAGTAATTAAGGATATTTAATCATAAATCTGTTTACATTTGGTCTTTTTATTTGCAAAACAGTATTGCATTTGGCCCTTCGCCCACTAATTTAGGCCCTCCATAGCCTATTTTTGCAATTTGTGAAAAAATCTTTGGACACCCCTGTTGAAGAATGTCCGTGCATTTGTAACTTAATCCTCAATGCCATGTTTTCTGTTTGTTTTTTACATGAAAAGTTCACAGTAAAAAAAAATATTATACTGAATATGGCATACCTTCCAGTTATGCTGTTACAATAAATCCACAAGGTCACACTTTGTAACACCAGCAACACAGCTTTTTAAATATCTTGCAAACATGTATTTCAACATTAACAAGTCCATGTTATTTCAGTGTCCTTTCATTGTTGCTCCTCTTTGCCCTGGTGCTCCCACGGCACTGGGTCGTTCTCCGCCGTCTGCGACCCCCCCTCCCTCTCGTGCCAAAACTGCTCCACGTCGGGCAGCACCATCGCCTCTCCGTCCGCCTCCTTCCCTCTGGCCCCTCCGCTTTCAGGCTGCAGCTGGTCCTGGGAGTCGCTGTAGGTGAAGCTCATCCCTCGCGTCGACTGCACTGACACCTCTGGTCTCGGGCTCGGGGACAGCAGGGAGGTGGGGTTGTGCGGTCCCGGTTTGGCTTTGGGGGGTGGCTGCTTTCTCAAGGTGAGGCGCCACCACAGCCCCTTGTACCCCTCTCTAAACTCTTCGGACAAGGACAGGACGATGAGCGGGTTGACCAGCGACATGGAGAAGGTCAGCAGTTGTCCTGATAGAATTAGGAGCAGAGGCGGCGATAGGAAATACTGATTCTCAATTTGCTTTTCCGCAAGGTGTCTGTCCCATACCCACACCACCCATTGGGGAAGCCATAGGATCGCCATAGCAACAGTTAGACTAAACAGCATCAAAGTCAGCTTCCTTGACCGGATTTGAGTGCGAAGATTTTGGGTTTTGCTCGACCGGCGTTGGCATTGTCCATAGGCTTTCCAAAAGTACATCAAAGCAAAACTCAGGGGTGCGCAGTAGACGCTCAGGGGGTACACTTTGGCGTAGACTGACATGAAATCTTTTGCTTCAGGTGGTACAATGAAGACGCAGTTCACACCTTGGATCCCCTTTTGGAGAACTGTGAAAAGCCAGTGCGGGATGGTGATGCAGCAAGCGGATAGCCAGATGAAGAAGAGCACCACGAGGATGGAGCCCAAGTGGATGCTGACTTGCTTGGTGGGGTTGGACACGTAACGGTAGCACGCCTTTGCCAACACGGCGACGGTGAAGCTCTTGGCGGCCATGCACGTGTGGAGGAACCAGTCTGAGGTCTTGCACACCACCCAGCCGAGAGGCCAGGTCACTTTGGAGAAGGACGCCGCCTTGAACGGGATAGAGAAGAGCAGGACAAGCCCGTCTGCGAACATGAGATTGAAGATGAGAGAGTTGATGAGGGAAAGCTTTCCCTTGCGAGCGCTGGAGAACACTATGAACATGGCCATGAGGTTGCAAGCCACACCCAGGCAGCAGATGGCAACCAGGATGGATGGGATGAGGACACGCAGTTCCTCCGGGTCGAAATGTTGACTTGAGACGTGCCCATTAAGGGACCACTTATCTACAGAGCTGTTCGTTGTTGTGTTGTAGTCCAGAGTAGGATCCATCTTCTTCAAAATTGAAAGTTAAAAAAGTTCAAAGCAGGAGATTTGATAGAGTTCAAGGACAATTGCCGAGAAAATGTCTTAACGTAGTGAGAGGAGATTGAGAGATGCTCCAATGTCTCTGTCCTGATGAAGACAGTGGGATACAGGGCTGTACGCTGCTTATAAAGACACGGTGTGATTGGCAGCTCATGTCTCCAGCTGACACTGTGCGTCGACTGCAGCCTCATGGGAGCCAATTAGAAAGTGCTCATAATATTGCAGTAGAAGAGTGGTGTCTATGTGTAATTAGAATTAATTTTATTTAATTAGTAAATAATTAGGGATCAATAAAGCAACAAGCATGCTCTTGGACATATTTCAAAGACTTCATAAAGGACTTTGAGACAAATGTCTTTGCTTAAGTGTTTAGTGAATTCAAAGTTTTGTCTTGCATTTTAATGAACTGTTTACGCTCACATAGTTCTGAAATGTTTTTTTGTGTTGTGTGAGGAAAGAATGCAAATGGTTTTGTAAACAACGAGAACAGTGAGACGCAATAGCCAGAAGGCTATCATACATATTTCAACAAGATAAGCTTCACGCATCCCTGACGGAGCAATTATCATAAGATACATTTACATATTTGGTTTGTTTTAATTATTGCTCATCTAAAGCACATCAAATAGAATATGTGCATTTTAGGTGACAAGAACATAAAAAAGATCATATAATGGTTAGACTTTTTTTTTATTTAACCAGGAAAGTTCCACTGAGATTAAGAATCTCTTTTTCAGGGGAGTCCTATGTAGGGAGTCACATGTGCAATAACCCCTGTGTTTACATTTCCTGCAATCTCACTTTATCTACCACCTGAATGCAAACAGTTGCTTATTTTTTTTATATATTCACCTGCACTGACACCTCATATACAATATTTTTATGTATTCATCTCATATCCCATACACATCACATCCTGTCCAATCCGACCTAGAAGTTATTTATCTTGTATAGTACGCATACAGATGTTTATTGAGAGAGAGAGAGAGACGCTACTTTATTTTCACATTTTTTATTACGTTGTATGACTATTAATATTACTATTACCTTGTCTTCTTCCTTTATTACCACCTTTCCTAACTTTTTTTTGCACCCCCCCTGTGTGATCCTGTCTTAAGAGCTGTTGTAACAAGTGAATTTCTCTATTGTGAGATCAATAAAGTATTATCTTATCTTAATTATCTAAATTGTCCTAAATAGTATTTGTTTGAGAAATAAAATCAGAATCAGACTACATTTTTTATTGCCATTGTCAATGAAAGGTTTCACAGACTAGGAGTTTTCTTCGGTGTACTCGTGCAACATGAAACATAAACTTTTGCTCATGATAAATAAAAAAAACAATAAACTATATATAAAAAGAAAATATAAGAATGATAAAACTATAAGGATGAGCATACAAATAGAATATGGTAAAACATCTAACAAAACAGCAATTGCAAAATATGTTAGCACCTACAGTAGCCTATACCCAACTTTTTTATTTTTGTTTACAGCAATGGAAGAAGGAAGTGGGTGCATTTTAAATTGTTAGTTGAGGCCCACTCATTCTAACTATTTCTAACTACCTTCCCAATTATACACAGGGATGAGTTCGCAAGCATATGTCTCACAACCATGGCTCACAACTTGCAGTGAGCATGTCAACAACAACAGCTAGCTAGCCTAGTTTAGCTAGATTTAACAACAAAATAATTATGTCCAATATTGAATGCGAAACATTTTCAAACGTCGGCTTTTACGATACTGAAAGACAAAGAAAATTCTATTTCGGGTAGAAGGCATTTAATCCCAAATCAATGCCCCACTGAGACAACCACTTAACTACCGCCTCTCTCCACGTGAGGGCGCCCTTGACCCGTGTGCAACGCTCTAATAATCAGGACTAAGCAGTCAACAGGCAAAAGACAGTCTCACAAAGCAGGATTTGAACTTGCACATCTTTATTCTTTTTTTTTTTTATTCAAAGAAAGTCCAGTAAGCATAAGGACTGCATGGTAAGTCATTTTGCATCTCAATACATTCTCAGCTATAAAAGATTTGATTAGAAGAGTCACAAAGGAGGTTGTTTAGAAGAAGACATTACCATTCGAAAGGAAATCGCACAAAATAATTCCCTGATTTCACAGAGTTCGTTTAGACCTTTGTCGGCTTTTTGTTAAATGGGAGTAAGAACACAAAATTAACAGGGGACTCCCGATGCTAAAACTAGACTTGGACCTGCTACTGTGCGGCATTGCTCCTCAAAAAACAGTAGAAATGCGGACAGGCACCCAGCATTTTGACCTGGCTACATGTTCATAACCAGTCGAGGAGGTACAGCACTGTGCAAACGTTTCTTGACATCATTTCCCCCACAAAACAGTCTCATAGACATTTCACAATAAGTAAAAAATAAAACAAATCATTTATAATAGTAGGAAATTACATTTTTGTTGAAAGTCTGTACCTCAAAATGGCACAGAATCCATCATGCCATTCTTAAACTTCCATAATTTAGCCAGAAAGTTATATGTGAATCAAGCTACAAGTAATTTTCAGACATCAAATGTGAAAGGAGCTTTTGATAAAACAATGATCTGGATCTGGACCCAGAACAAATAAATTCACAAATCCAAAAATTGAGGCAATATTATTAGTGAGTTTCTTTTTTCCAAACCTGCCCTAAAAACGTTTGCACAATGCTGCATTTTACTTGCATAGTGCTTCATTTGACGGAAACCTGTGCGATTCTGATCTGATGCATGCAAAAGACACCTATTCTACCATGTGGACATTTGAAATTCAGAAGTATATCGTGGAAATTGCCATCTACCAAATAACATTAAGCACTATGCAAATAAGACACTGTATCAAACTACTTTTGTATGGTATTGACATCAAAATACGCCGCTGTGTCCTAACCCAACCAACGAGTGTGTTCCTATCGCCTGACAAACTGCTTCAAGCACATTGTCCACTTGGGTCATTCAAGTTGAGATTGTGTTACAGAGGAATACAGATGAAACCAAAGAAATGCTAACCATGACTGATGCCAATTTGAAACATCCCGCGCCCTCCCGCCGCCCCGCCATTTACATAATCGACATAAAGCCCCCAACATACCAAAAGAAGGCACCACAGCTTCTAAAACGAACTTAAAAACAACAGCATTTGAAATTAAACGGTCTGAACGGGCTTCTTCATTCATTTTACAGTAAGGGGGAGACACAATTACTCCAAAAAAAAAAAAAAAAAAAAAAATCAATTATTAACCGTCTCCTTTCTCATCTCTGGAGTAGCAAGTCATTGTGCTGTCTCTGCCTCCGACGCCGACACTCCGGCGTGCAGAGGGGCAGATTGCAAGGTAGGGGGCGCTGTTGCTACATGACAAACAATCCACAGTCATGTTAGCAGTCTCTTCTGTGTGCTATATTCCCACATCCGCCCTTTATTTTTTTTCTCTTTCCAGTCAGGGTCCAAAAGGGGCTGCTACATCAGACGTTATTCATGCAGCGAGCCTCTGTTGCATAAACGCACTTGGTTTTCACGTTCTCCTTCGTGTCCGCTCGGTTAAATAAATTAAAATTCACAATCCGTTCTCGATTTTTAGGAGGAATCTTTAAAAATGATCCAGGCTGCATTGGTTTCAGTCAATGGATGTACTCCTCAGTTACACTCCAGCTCCTAATGATTTCCCCCAAATTTGCCCCTCCCCTTCCCTCCCATATTGTCCTGTCTTCCCAGTTCGGGGCTTCGGGGGTTCAGGGGTCGGCCGGGGTAGTTTGGCCTTTTAGTTGACCTTGTCTTGAAAGATGTAGAGGTTGTTTGTAGCCGCCACAGCGATGATGTTCTCCTGCGGATGCCACGTCGTGTGGAGGATCTTTTTGCTGAAGTCTAAGCTGTCCACGCTAATCTCGTCCTTGCGCCGTTTCCCGCCTACGCACACCTGCAAGAAGAGGAAATGTGTCATGTGTGGCTGAAGCTGTTTGTTTCAAATGTTGGCTTTCAGATTCCAGAAAGTGTTCAAGTCAGTCTTTTCTCTATTGGAATAAATTGTGTTTTTATATGAAATAGTCCACAAATGTTGAGCCTGATCATTTATCATAAGTCCTTGAAGTCTACTGTATATATTACAGGAGAAAAACAGCAACTTAATGAGGAATTTTACCTGTCCCCCATCTCCCTTAAATGCTATAGGCCCATAGAGTGTTGTAATGTCATCAGAAAGCCAGCCATACTGCGCCAAATAAGCTGGTAGCACTTTACTTATAAGTGCCTTGAGGAATTTTTAATGCGAAAAACCAAACAAACAAAAAACCCTTGATATTAGTTGTATATTTGACCTTTTAGTGACCCAGTTGCTGCAGGGGTGCAGCATGGCACCTCTACTCTTCATCACAGCGGCCTCTATTACGCTCCAGGATCAATTGTTTTTAGGGTTTTGTACTAGAAACCTACCAAAACCCCCAAAACAGTTCAACCTGGAGCATCATATTTAAAGAATCTCCATGGTAAGTCGTGAAAACCTACCAAAAATAGATCCTGGAACATCATAGAGGCCACTGTGATAAAAAGTAAAGGCGCCATGCTAACCGCCCATACAGCCACTGGTTTTTTGTTTTGTTTTTTTGCATAAAAAGTTGCACAATGCACCGTTAACAGCACAGGTATAGCGTGGTAATGAAAATTGCATGTAATAGTAAATGAGACATTGAGTCTCAAGGGACAAACCTGTATAAATAAAGGATTATACTATAGCAAGGTAATGATGTCTATTGCATGCTTGGAAACGTTGCACACATCATATTTTATTATTATTAGTGACTAACCCTATAGCCCACTAAATTACCAGGAACATGCTACAAAACGCATCATCCCTTGTCATAGGTTATTACTCTGCTATTTCTATTTTACTGCCAATGTTATTCTTGTGCTATGAACAATCATAAAGTTCAAATCAGGCTTAACCGGACCAAAGACAAACAAGATCTAGTTTTGAATCTTAATTTTGACATACATCTTATTCTTCACAGAATCTCCTAACACCAAACAGAGCCTGCTCAACATCATTCACTTGTACCTTGCGAGGTTTGAGAATTGCTCTGGGTTTGCTGTTTTCTCTCGATGCTTCCAATGTGACATCGCGCTTCGTGTTGCGGTCGAACATCCGGAAGAAGTTGTTGTAGGAGCCGGTCATTATCACACTGTGCCCAGAGAACAGAGAGCACAGGGGGTTAAGGTATTGATTATTCAGGGCCATTAGGTGCCTGAGGAAAATAACATGTGTGAACTGTATTTTTAACAAGAATATAAAGTACCATTTTAAGACGATTGCATATTTAGTGTTACAAGTCTGAGATGTTATTTGTTTAAAAATGATTTGTTTAAAAGTGGCCAAAAACCTGAACATTTAAAAAATGTAGTTTTGCCTGCGGTGTCTTAAATTTAACAAATTAAATAAAAGCATAAAAAAGGCACCAAGAATCAAGTGCGTAATTATAATGCAGCTGTCTCCCACCTGTCCGAGCCATTCCAGACGCATTCAAATTTGTCAAAGATGCAGTCGTTCTCGTACAAGGAGCACAGTTTGCCTCGGAGATAGTCATGTACCTGAAAAGAAATGCAACATAATGTTACACAGGCGCCAAATAAAAAAGCATACACTGTGTGCAATAACATTTTAATTTAGATTTAATTATGTTCAGAAGAAGATATCCAAAGTTATAAAGGAGGAATCTCTAACCAGAGATTCGGGAGCAACCACTAGCCCTCCAGACTTTCTATATTTGTACAATCAGTGTTTATACAAGTAGCAGGAAGTCAATGTGTTTAATGCCATTTTAATGTCCAAATACTATATTTTTAATGCCACAATCACAGTATTTCAATTTGTTCAATCAAATGAGTCATTTTTGTGTTGAAATATCTTCTTGGGGGCATAAAAGTAGCTCACGTGAAAAAAATGATAATAAATAAAGTTTGGAGACTCCTATTCTAGAGTCAATGGTTAAAATTGGAGAGAAATGAAGCCAAATCTTAACTTTAAATAAGATGCTCCAGGTTCAACTGTTTTAGGGTTTTTGGTGGAGCGCCATAATGTGATGGAAAGGAAAGGTACTGTGCTGCACCCATATAGCCACTGGGTACTGGGTTACTAAAAGGTCAAATACACAATAATATCAAGGTTTATTTTTCCAATTTAAGTTGTCATGTCATGCATATAAATCTTTAAAACAGGCTTCAAAATCTGTGCATTGATATTTCACGTTACAAATTCAAATAATGCCTCTGTGAAGATGAAGCGATGTTCATAAATAGTAGTGCCAGGGCTGATGAGGATTTGGTTCGCCCCCTACAGCCAAGAGTGGGAATCACATGGTAAAAATAAACTGGCCTTAATTTTACAATGTGGCTAGTAATGTCCACGCTATGAGCAAAGGACGACTCAGAACTGATTCAATAATTTAGAAATGTGGAGGACAGTTTAGGGGTTTGAACAATGACGTAATTGTACCAGGAAGTAGAAAAACGAAGCGCTGCAGAACAGACGCAAACAGGATGAATTCAATGAAGCGTGAATGAAGTGAAATACAGCTCCAGGTCTGTTATGACGAGGGAACAACATGTTTAAAAGCTCATAAAAGTCGATTGAGCATGATACTGTATGTCTCCTTTAAAAACTAGGGACCAAAGCTGAAATTCAACACTGTTCCAGGCTCAGTGTCACAAGTTTGGCTCCCGGAGTTTCTCTTTTCACTTTTCACCCCTTTTTCAGACTCAACAGTCCAAGTTCAGGAAAGCCAGCAGGCCACAAGTTTAGCTGCATCACACCGGCCCATAGTACACGAGTGCACCGTAAGCCGCACAGCCATATGCCCCACTGCACTCCGGTAATCCCTGTGCACTAAGACGCCCGATGCAGGTGGAGCAGATCTGCAACGCTGCACAGTCCATCAGACGCTCAGCTTTATCAATGACGACCCCGCCCTGAGATAGCGTCCCGGAGATCACGCGCTGTGGATGTGACCTCAGCGACCGCGCAGTGGGAGGTCCTTCACTTCAGCCAGCTCTATCTATCTCCTCTCACGGACGCTCGGTTCAATAAGCTCTCCTGGGCTAATGGCTGGAGATGACACAGTTACAGATAGGCCGTGCGACGGGGAAACGGGATTATGTCGAGTGATCAGTGAGGAAATCAATACGGTTTGATTTGAACTGGAAGAGCTTTACCGTCTGACGGCTGTCCTTTAGACCCCTGCAGTGTTTACAAACCCAATGGCTCTGTTTTAGAGAATGGTATGCTAAGAAAACCGCCACACCATTATTATCTATCAAATTAGTATTTTTATGATTTCAGAATTCAGTATAATCAAAACATTGGACCTAGGCACTTTAGTTATTACTTTAAAACAAGCAAACAATGCACACTCTCCCCATCTCAATATTGTCCTCTGTTTTGTTTTGCTTTTTACATCTAGAGCTCAATTTCTTTTGACATTCAGCGGATGCACGCTGTGGAGTCAATTTTTCCATCTTATAAAAGGCACTTCACTGTTAACTGTTCACTATTTATAAAATAAAAAATAGTACTAAGAAAATATTTAATCAAAGGTAGTTCACTTTGAGTTATTTTATTCCATTTCTGTAGCATTATTTCTTATTTTAATTTATGTTTTCTTCCTGTCAATTGTATTTGTAACCTCTTGATAGGTGAAGGCATAATGATAATCTCATTGGGTTTCCTGGCTCTCCCTGCACTTGTACTATTCTATTTTTTACTGTCACAATTAATAACATAAAATAAATTGAATCAAATCATTACCAATTTACAAAATAGTCAAATGACGTTTCCTGACTCCACTGAACACACAAAGCGCTTTTCATCAAGGAACCGCTTACACATTCACACACATTGTGGTTTCCAAAATGGTGGTTGGGACTCCCCAGAGGGTCCATGTGCACTGAGCTGGGGGTCCATGTGCACTGAGCTGGGGGTCCATGTGCACTGAGCTGATGATTTCAAGATATAAAAAGAATATGATTTATTTCACTATTTCATATACACTCGTGCTTCACAGCTAGAAGGTCCTGGGTTCGACCCCGGGCCACACAGGGCCTTTCTGTGTGGAGTTTGCATGTTCTCTCCATGTCTGCGTAGGTTTCCTCCGGGTGCTCCGGTTTCCCCTACCACTAAAAACATGTACAATAGCGGAATGAGAGTGTGTTTGTGTGTACGAGTGTGGGACAACGGATGGAAATTATTAGCCCAAGGCTACAATCCGGAGTGGTGTGTTTACATGGTTCTCATGCGTGTTCATTAACATGCACTGTCCCAACGAAAAAAAAAAAAAAAAAGAGAGAGAACTGAGGCCAAATAACAAATAAAAATATATATTAAAATATATTAAATGTATTCTACTTATTAGTGTATTTAGGACTGAAAAGTTGCACTAGAGTATGGCGGCCGGGAGGCAAGGCGGGGTAAGTGTCAACCACAGTTTGCACTTACTGGAATCGGACGATTGATCCAGCGACCTTTAGAACGCTGGGTGAACCATCTACCAACTGAACACCTACCTACCCCTCCACAAGCTCCAGGGCTGCACAATATTTCAATATCAATCTCAAGAGAAGCTACAATATCACAAAATTACCCGTCTTCCATCTGACTGAGATTGACACATTTCACATAGTATTTCAACCTCAAGCCAAAAATAAAGGTGTAGTCCCAGAGTATAAAACAAAGATGGGAGGTAGCCTGCATGGCTTTCCTCATAGCGCTTAGCGTGGGCTAATGAACCCAATTCATGCTAGCATTTGAACCGCCGCCATGTTGAATTTTTGGAGCCAAATCCAGATTAAGGTAAGTGCGAGTTACATTCTCTTTTAATGTTGACAAAAAACAGGACGGTGTAGACAAGCACTTGAGGCTCATATTAACAATACTATTTCCAATAATGAGTTAAAGAGGGACCAGGAAGTTTCAATAGTAAGTCAATAGGAGCTTCCGGGGCCAGCCCCTGTATGCTAACTAGCTTCGCGGATAGCTAGCCAATTGTATCTCCATCATTAACATATGCTTTATGGGTGAACTTCAATTTTAGCCTCATTTTGATCCAGTTTTTTTTAAAACACACAATTTGCTGAAAAACAAACTACTTACAACTTGTGTTTAAAAGGAATGGAAATACTGTGTTGAAATGGTTTAATAAAATACCGCAATAATGTCGTTATCGCAATATTGCACACTTTAAATACTGTGCTTCCCTAACAAGTACTGTGAAAGTAGGTGGATTTACCTGGTACGTCTCCAGCGGCTTGTTCTCCATCTGAAGGTCCCACACCTTGACAGTGAGGTAGTCCCTTGTCATCAGGAAGCGGCCGTTGTGGCTAAACTTCACGTCTGAGATGGATGAGATGATTTCTGAGAAAAATGAGCGCGTTGAGGGATCCTCCGGCTCCTCGAAATCTACAAATGGAAAAGCACACCGAAAAACAGATTATTTTTGGCTATAAAACGCATAACTCACCCTGTAGGAGGCGGTGGTAGACAGAGCAGTTTGTAATCATAGCTCTGAGGGGAGAGGCAGATTATGTTTGGGTGGGAGGCAGTCATTAGCGAACAATAAGAGGCACAACAATGGCGGGATGCGGGGGTGAGGCCGGGGCAGCTGCATCTCTTCGGCTGGATTATTTCTGTGTGCTCTGGGAGACAGTGGTGGTCAGGGCGCTGGGTAAATATTGGTTATGATTCATATTGATTTTGGCAGCTGCTGATTTGTGTGCAGGCCAGGGCACCGGGGATAAGAGCTCGGCATTCCGTCCAAAGCTGTCACTGTCGCTCATCCCATCCCTTCATCCCTCTCTGTCCCCCTTTAAGCCGTCCTTTCTTCTTTATTTCAACGTTATGACGTATCTGGTGTCAGTGCATTTAAACAGTTTATTCAAGAATGAAGAAATAACATGCACGTTTTATTCTGTCATGTGTTTTTTTGCACTTTGGAATGTTAATAATGCTAATGTTAATAGTATTCTTTATATGCAAAAATTAAATTATGATCAGAATAACTATGTGGAAAGCTGATTCCTGATTGGACCATTTCTATACAGTGTTTGATGTTCCAACAAAATTCCGTTATGACTGTGAGAATGACAATAGGGATGGGAATCGTATTTGTGTAGCATTTTTATATGACATTTAACCAAAAGCACTTCACAAAGGAAAATTTTTTCATTTACTAGTGCCAGCTGGGGGTAGACTGATAGACATGCACTGCACACGTCTGCCAACGAACCCTTCAGCCACCAAGAACCACTCTAGCTCCATCCCTGGTTGGCTTGTAACATTTGATAAGACTGAGAATTCGCAAGGTATAATGGCTACCTTGTGAATTCTTGTGAATGAGTAGGAAACATAAGTTTTACTTCCACCTACTCCTTTTCAAATTTTTTCTTTTCGCATTTTTTTCTTTTCTTTTTTTATTGTACTGTACATAATAGAAATAATTCGAAATAAAGACTAAAAAACAAACAATTCCCAGGTACTGGACAGAAAACCTCTTCGTTATCGTCATTGTAGCTTTGATAATCTAATTTCATATACAAATTTAAGAACAGTTCTCAAAATTGTTAATAATACTGCTCCATCTCCATTGAAAAAAAACTGCTCAGAGAAACTGTGCCATCCCAAAAAGATCCTCTACCTTAGCACAAACAGTTTTTGTGTATAGATTGGGACATTTTTTCTCGAAACTTGAAAAAAGACTTTATTGATAACCAGCTGTGTCAGCATCAGTCCATTTAAATTGTAAATGTAATGCAGTAGCATATAGCTTTTAGTATTCTGTATGAATTTTATGACATTTTGATTATATTTTTAATAGTCAGCTAAGATTAATAATGTATTAATAGTGTTACTTATGCTACTGTAAGCTATATTTGTAAATTGTATTTTAATATTGTGTGACCTGCCCCGGGACTGCAGATGGAAATTAGCAATAGCTACAGTAAATCTGGTACAAAGCAGCTTTTCATTAAGATTAATGTATTTTGTACATGGTCCTGACAAATAAACTAAACTAAATATCTCAATGCTCAAATTTATTTCAAAAGGTACATCACGTAACATTTCACCCAATAAATAGAATAAAATATGGGCATTTTATTCCATCTTTTTTTTTATCATTGTAAAATACCTAAATATTACCAAACATGTGTCTTTGCTGTGAGTGTCTCACTTCTCCTAAGACCTGACTTGTAACCTCGTTGTGACTAGGTCCTCATCCAAAACCATTCTTTGATTACCCACTGCAAAAATGGTATTTTCTGTATAGCTGCTCATTAAGAGCATGTTGTATAATCCAAAATGTTACGCGGTGTACACCTTTAAATGATATGATATGATAGTATTCATGACTGCTTTTCGAGAATCACTGGGTTTTGAGGGGAACACGTCTTTATTTTTACATGCTGCAAATGACAAATCAATTCTCAAATCACATATCTTAAAATTGAATGGTATTTTACAAATAAATGTCTCATCCAAGCACAAGCCTCATTCCTTCTGTCTTTCTTTACTACCCTTTCCACCCTTTCCTATTCTCCTCTGCTCTGGAGAATAGCCCTGTGATGTGTCAATAGGGAGTCTAACAAGGGTTGCAGTGGGAGAGATGAAGAATAGGGGGATGAGCACCAGGATAAGAAAAACAAATCAATGTCAAAATGCCGAGTCCATTTGAGCCTAGCTGGATTTGTGTGTGTCAGTGAATACTCTGTGTGCATGAATTTATGCCCTCCTCCCGTCCCACTTACAGGGGTGTATAATGGGGCCCCTGGGGAGTTGACAGAGGGGTGCACACTCCTGTCCTGTTGCTCAGTGTTTTGGTGATCCCCTACAATCCATCTATCCATTCCCCAGCAGTAGCACTGATTTATTCAAGTCCACAGCTAAGGCCATCGGCAAATGACAATAGAAATGCGGGTTTACGGTGTTTGTGAAGGTTTTGGGGATGTTTCAGGAGCACATTTTGTAAAACATGCATCTAAATAATTAAAACTGCATTTATATGATTAGTAGGCCTTCTGTCATCTTTGTCAAAGTCATTGGTTTAACCAAATATAGATTTTCTTTGCTTCTCAATACTCTCCAAACACCGCTACATCTTAAGGTATCATTGGTTATGTCCACAGCCAATATTGCTAAGGATTGTGTTATCAAAACCATTATAATTTCTGGCATATTCCATAACTATAACATAACCTATTGGAGAATTTAAGAACATTAGGTTGTCATTCACATAAAAGCATTTGGATACATCAGTCTTTTAGAAGAATTACCAGTAGTTGGCTATTTTCTTTACTCTCTTACATTGTTTTGGTTAATATGAAGGTTGTTGCCTTGTGCAAGAAAATGGCAACATTGAAATGAAAATATTTGAGCCTGGACTCTATTAGAAGGCTTGTTATAACCAAAGAAACACCTTCTAAGTCATGTGATTTCAGAAGTGGCCTGTCAATTTTTTCACAATACAATAAAAAACTGACTTTGGCTATTATGCTAGGAGGCTAACAGCAGCAGTACAAGTCGAGATAATAACAAAATAATGTTAGTACTGCAAGCAAAGCTGATTTTTTTTAACATATAAGCTTTCACCTGGAAACAAAAAAAAGACCAAACTAGCAGTAGTAAATATTAGGGTCCTATTTATTAATGCTACTTTCAATATTGTGATATTACACAAATTTGCAGTAGAAGTAGCGATTGCACTGATCCACAGTTACCTCTAAGGGACAGAAAACAATGGGCTATATATTTTTATTGTTTTGTTTTCTGTGTGGGAGGTAGTTGGGGATTCGGGGAGGGAGCGGATAGAAGATGGTGCTGAGTGCGTGGGAGGGAGGGCACTACATACATAGCTCACGGCTGTGTACGAGATCACGCTGGGAAACAGTAGATCAGTATTAGCCCGAGCTGTCCCGAGGCTAACAAGGACACCTGCCTGCTGCGAGAGGCTACTGTCTGTCTCACACGTGGCCCCTAGACATGTGGAAATGAAGAGTCTGTGGACAAGTATTTTTAGCCATTGTATATACTGAAAAAATAACAATTGCATGTCCGGCGCCGCTTTGCTTTTTCCTCTATCCCATTAGTCTGCGTATAAAGCATAAATAAACTTCCACTGTATGATAGCCACGATCAAATGCTTGCAAACAAATTAAGTTACAATGAACTGACTTGAAATTAAAACTTACCCCATTGGCAGATTTCTTGAAATTGGTTACTCAAATTAAAGGTTGCGTTGAGGGCAGCTGAAACTAACAAAGAACTAACTAAAAACTAGTCTAGTTTATTTCTAATTTCTTTGTCATTCCTGGGCCAGTCCACATAAAAAAATGGTCAGAAAGTTCAATGTCTTCTCTTTCCGCACATATGAACTAAGGTCTAATTATTTTCTCAGAAAGGTGTCCAAAAGTGGGGACAATTTTCAAAGACGATGTGCCTGATGTAAAGGACTTTCAGCCATGAGAATAACTGACCAATGGCCAATCCAATCACTAATATTGATCTTTTCGAAATTTTTTCTCCCTCAGAGTTGTATTGGCACCTGTCCTCCAACTGAAATATAAGTATACAGTATAACAGGAACACAACTTATTATTATATTATTAAATGTTGGGGAAAAAATAATGAATGTTCAATTGGAAGATCAGATGACATTAGGAACCTGAAGTGTTTTATTCAGAGGCAAAATTGTAGTAAAAAAAACAACAACGACCCGCTCTACCACATGCGCCGCCATTGCCTTATAGGCTAAAACTTAATATAACTACACCTAAAGAGTTCCAGTATACTAAACTGTGAACTGTGAATACAACAACTCAATAAAGACCAGTTATATAACACACTGATAAAGATTATTTTTTGGTCTTATATTGTCTAGTAGCCAACTACTAGTTTCTCAAGAAAGATGATTGTATGTTGAGAGTCTTTTCGGTTCATTATACAAGAAAAAAGATCCAGAGCTTCAAGCAAATCCCATTTAGATCCTTAACTAGTTATTCACATTATATAGGGTCTTCATTATGTTGAATAATAATTGCCACATGAAAAATGGTGGTGGCTTTGTTTCCACTCGAGAGCCTTTCGACAATGGGGGGAAAAAAAGGACGAGTGACGATGACATCATTACAAAGAGATAAGTCACGCTTTTCCAGGCAAAAAGATTATCTCACACAAAGACGCCATCACATGTGAAACAGCCAGTGAAATTCAGTTCAAGATGTCTGCCACTTCCAAAGACTCGGTTCAGCAGAAATGGGAAGAATCAGTCGCTTTAAATGCTCATTTGTCCAAAAGTTCAGTATAAAAATAACTGTATTAACTCCATAACAGAACCAACTTTCCATTACAATGAATTTTGATGGGGAAACTCTTTAAAGCATATATCAGGTGACATTAACAGTAATAGTATTGAACATGTGACCATATATTTCTAAAGGTGGATTGCTTGGGTTGTTGCCAACATCTGGCAAAAATGCTATGATGGCACTTTAGAAATACAGTATGTTCCCTGCATGTGGCGTGTTGGAGCTTTGTCTAAAGCAGTGATTCTCTAAACTGGTGGGTTAGGATCCAAAAAGAACATTTCTTTGAACATTTATTTACTGAAAAAGTACAGAAACACTACCTGAGGATGTTCAAATGATTGTTTTTGAGATGTCTTAATCATAATTTCAGTTTTACAGTTAATTGTAATTTGTCGGGGAAAATTTGCATTTGCATGGTATATAACAGATTAAATTCTGATTTGGGTTGCAGCGAGAGTAACAAGCCATACCACACAAATATGTTTGATGTAGCAATCTCAGGTAACATTTGTACATACTACATTTACAAAGCTTTATTGATCAAATACTATGTATGTTGCTGTTGTAAAACTGCTGCCATCTTTGGCTGTATACGAATGTCCACCCTAACCCCTAACTACTCATTTACTACACATTTCTCCACACTACTTTTTCCTGGCCACTGATCACGTGACCCAAGCCCCGCAGTGATGTGATCTGCGGAGGAGAGAGTAGGGAGGAGCGCGTCCGAAATGCTAACAAGATGAGTGCACTACATCTGCCGGAAAGTTGGCAAAACTCAGCTAATAATGGATTTCTGCGACCAAGACCGACCAAATTCAAGAGATAATATTTATTCAACATGGATTTTAAGTTAATGAAGAAAACGTCTTGGATTGTTGCGTTTTGCCTGAGAAGAGAAGCTATCGATCTCAAGCTAAATGTTAGCTAGGTTAGCAGCTAACGTTAGCAACGTTTCCCCATAGCAGGTTATATTTAAGGGGTTTTATTCATGAATAATCCAAAACGCGGCACTAAAGCCATGTTTTGGAGAGCTTCTTTCATCCGTGTTGATTTTATTATACATCCATGGTTGAGTCCAGTCGCTGTCAGCTGTTTACGTCCGACGTTCGCAGTGCATTATGGTCTATATCAGCCCGTTTAGTGACCATCGCTGCTCACTGCTTTTCAAGATGTATTGTGGGAAATTTTGAGTGCACTACTTTTTTCTCTCTGTACATTCGGACACCCCTACAAAATGTGACTAAGAAGGCAATAACAAGGAACTGGCTTAATAAGGATCCCCCCAAGTGGAACAAGTGCAACTCCAGGGTCATTTTTATTTTAACACTGGTCCAAATGGTTTACGTACAAACAGACGCTTGAAGACTCTCCCGTTTGACTGGTTTTGGTTTTTGTGTATCCTTGATGTGTTGTGATGAACAGTGCCCCCCCCCTTTTTTTGTTTTTTTTGTGTTGAAAAAAAAAAAAAATACTGTAGTTCCACGGGCATTATCTATTCACATTATGCAAGAATAAGAGAAATGTCAAAACCTCTCACATGCAGCGTTTTGTCTTACAGGGTCTAAACACATTCAAAGTAAAACATATTTCTCATTGCTTTTAATAGATTGAAGTTATTAGACGCATTATCCATCCTTCTGTTTAGCGAGCCTCGTCTCCTCAGTGGACAGCTGTGAAGATTACCATAACTTAAAACTGACTCCTGTCCCCTTCGATCCAATCATTTTCCCTGCACATGAAACACTCATGTGAAATTCAACAGGCCTTTTAGCCCATGGCCCAGTGCACACACATCAATGCGTCTGCGGAAATGACTGGCATTATCGGACAACGAGGTGTGTCCAGGAGGGACTAACGCGATTGCCTCAAACCATTGATTTTTACAGGGAAAATGTCAGTGTTTTCATTATTCATTCAGTCAAAGCGTATGCATGTGATGTTAAGCTTAGGAGATGCCCATTCATTGGTTAAAGACAAAGAGAGATTTATTTGATTGGTTGTCTATCTTTGTCTATTGAGCGGGGGAGGGACAGTGTGTTAGATATGAACACAGAGAAACAAAATAATAGTTCTAAAAAAAAAAAAAGAAGCTATATATATTATATATATATATATAAAAAAATGAAACATAAGGTGGTTCACAGCTCAGCGAGAGGTAAATCATTCTTGACAAACATTTGTGTTGGTGTTGTGTCAGCAACATGGCAGATGTATTTCCCTCTCAGACACTAAACAATGCCAGTGCAGGAGAACTGTATTTTGTATCATCCTGCCATCTTTGATTTAGTCACTGTAGCGGCTGTGTCTGTTTGGATGGTATTTCATCTGCAGATGCAATTCACGTCTTGCTTGAATCACTAGACATATTTTAAAATGCGATATTTGGCCTGGGGTGACTGATTTTTCCTCTTCGAACTGTGAATTGGTTAGTTTTGGTTCTGACTCGTTTCTCGCTCTCACAATCCCTCCTGCACCTGCCTGCGACTTTTAATTTTTTTTTTTTAAAGCAAATTAATGATATGTTTCCAGCCTGTGTGCAGCAAAGTGTAGCACGGCGACCGCCCCCAAAATAAATTGTACTCATTTAGATTCTATATATTCCATCCTTCAATAAACATGTAGGTGAAGACAATGCAACAAGGTCTGGATTTCGCTGTGTTTACACCATTCTATATGGTGACGCAAATAAACTTGCTCTACAACAACAAAAAGTCAGGTACCCCAGCTTTAATGTGTCAATGTGACGAGTATCCATGTTTTTGCTTTCTTTGTAATAATTACTTAGTTTGAGGGAGTACTGCTGCTGACAAGTGGAGGAAGAGAGATGACACGTAAAGAAATGTTTATGGATTACTGTAAAACACATGGATTCCAAGTATACATGCGTTTCAGTCACGTGACCTCTGTTGCCCGCTGGCTAGTGCAACAGTGTATCAGCTTTTGCCTCTCTATGCCTGTTTTTATCTATGGTCTGCACTGACTGAACCCAATATGCTACATCTGAAAATTACACCTCAGGCAGATGAACAGAGCTGATACTTTAAGAAAAAGAAAACCTTTGGATTTTATCCTTATCAACCGCCTGGAGAGTTACTGAGAGCAAAGCCTGCCATGGATGGATAACATGTGTGATCATCGGTGCAAACCTCTCCATGAGGACGCCCTCCACACCACAGTCCACAGTCTAAACAT
>OMNZ01026640.1:0-10618 GCA_900303255.1 Lesueurigobius sanzi | reverse complement strand
GGTTGATTGATAAAGTGAAAGATATTGTAAACACAGATGTTATTGCACTTATAGCCAACCAGGCCAAAGGTCTGATACAGAACCAACTAGACCAAAACTCCAGTGCTTAATAGATTAATAGAAATAATGTGAGCCTCTCTCTCAGCGCACTTTTCTGCTCCTACAGCCATAAGCGCCGATGTATGTTTTCTCACTGAAAAAAATTGACGAGGCCACAGGTCGAACCCATAACCTCGTGTTTATGGGTAGGTTGGTCTAGCCTGGTGAGCTAGCGGAGATATGATACACACAGGCTGTGGAGCTTCATTTCTACGGCACTGAAAGCGTTATTACGCTTTTATTTTCACATTCCCCACAAACATGCACGGAGTCAAAGCTGAAAGGCACTAAACGGCTACACGTCATTAGTCCGATATTGTTTTGTCAAGTTAAGGTCCGTATGAAGTCGGCTACAACAAAGAAAGAAGAGGAGCGTGGTGGAAGCGCTGAATGTGTATCCCGTGATTCCCATTGACCAAAGCAAAGTTACAACACTTACCTTTAGGCCGATTCAAACGATGAAGACAGAAACTCAATGTCCTGCTGCTGTATCCGCGATGAGTCCTGCCTCCATACGCGATAATCCTTTCAAAGTTGTGTGATGTCTGTCAGTCCGCGCATCATTAAGCCTTATTTTTCCTTATAATTCCACTACTTCTATCAGCCACGCGTCTACTCCATTGAATGAGTTGCTCACGTGTTTGCATATTAATTAGCCATGCGGGCTTGACGGGCGGAGACCATTGGCGGAGACTTACAAAGGCACCACTGGCCGGGGCAGTATGGAAAGTGACTCTGCCACTGCGTGTATGTACTGGAAATGTTCGCGATTTCGCTTTTAAAGATAACAATATTGTTATCTGAAACACGGAGATGCTTCTCCGTAGTCTCAACTAACAGATTCTGCAAAAAAGCGAAAAGGACTCATTTTCAAAAAAATGACTTCAATGGTGTTTTTCTCAAAACTTGTGCTGTGACTTGTTCCCGGAAAAGTCGTGCGCAGTCACATCTGTGTCTGCCTTAATGATCAGTGATGCTTTGTATGGCGTCATAACTGTGCATAGATGCAATAGCACCAAACAATATTTTATATTGGGTTTTAAAATGCCTCACAATACATCACAATACATTAATGAGTCAATTATAATACAGCTGTAACTATTGATTATTTTAGTTATCCAGTCGTCGGATAAGTATTTTACTTGCATTAAAAAACTGAATTTCATGTCTTTAGAGCAGAATTTGAAAGGAGAACCACATTTCTGATAGAAATAACACCATTTATTCTTAATTTCTCATTAGTTTGTCCCTAAAGAAGCAACATTTCAAACAGACCCTGATTGGTTATTGTCCTGAGAACCAAAATAATAAATGTTATACTTTATTAATCCCTCCAAGGGGACATTCAGTTGTCCAGCAGCATACAGTGTGTGCCATACATCATCAAGCACTCTCAATACAAGACATTCACAAAAAATACGGATAAAACAGTTAAATAGACAAGAAAATTTTAAATTTTAATTCTGGCTCAAATTAGACAATTCTGTCAAGACATTTTTAATCGATTGGTTGTCGACTAACCGTTTCAGCTCTAAATTATAAATAGTAATCACGTAGCTACACATTTGGCATTGACATGATTTCATTTCATCAGAGAAAACCAGGCACCACTCCATATAAAATGGATGTGAGCAGCTAGGCTAAGCTGAGCCATAGGAATGAATGGGGCGCGAAGCTAACGGTAGTTTCTATCAAAGCGCCTACTCCTTTCGACACGATCCTGCACCAGTATTCAGATCCTATATTTCAACAATTACATTTTTGACTAGGGTTTTAGTCAAATTCAGAGCCATTTAGTTTGAGGAAAAGTTTTGGGAAACACCCCTCCCTCCACTCCCAGGGGCTCTGTGCGCACACTATTAGAATCTTTTCAATATCGAAGAGTCAATACTTATGACAGCCCTTCATCTGACCTGCATTATCATATGTGAGCTGGACAAAGGTCAGTGGGACCGAAACGTTGCTGGCATAAATAAGTCATAAGAGTGAGACCGTGTGCGGGAGTTTTTTCTGTTCTTTCCATATTTGAGCTAGACCCATTTCTAAATTCATCACTAATTGCTGTTTCTCTTTCCTCTTGTCTTTAGGTGATCGCGTCGCTCTGTGTGGGGCTGGCCTTTATCTGGAGCGATGTCCGATTGATTAGTGCTGTCCAAACAAACCCCATGGATCACAGTACAGCTGTCCAGGAGCTCACAGCTGTGTCAACACTGCTTCAGTCCAACCAAACCTTCCCTCTCTACCTGCACCTCCTTTCATAAAATACTATGGTTTTTGGAATTGGCAAAATAAAGGCTGAGGGCAAATGAAGGCATGTGAGTCTTGCGTTGATTTAGCAGTTCAAAAGTTCAAAGTTGAAGATTCTGGACATTAAAAAGAAAATCAATTTAGAAATGCAATTGTATTTTTTCCCACAATCCTTCAGCCCTACTTTTTGAACGTTCTCCGGACACTACAGACTTGGATCCAGTTTGAATCTTGTGAGCATTACTGATTGGAATAGTACGTTGCGTTTTGGCGGTCATGTACGGAAGCTCTCGCTCAGTGTCCAAACTCGACGTGGTCGGTTCCAATGGAAACGGCTCGGCCTCTGGCAGCCCCGGACGGTCCCCACGCCTGCCCCGCTCCCCTCGCATGGGAAACCGGCGAAACAGCGGGAACATGTCGGCAGTGGTGGCGAGCGGACTCTCCGGCTCCAGCAAAACGCTGTCCATGGAGAACATCCAGTCGATAAATGCCGCGTACGCCACGGGGGGCCCCATGTACTTCACAGACTCTATGGACGACCCGGTGGATCTGGGCAGTCTGAGCAGCGGCCTGAAGAGTACCATGACGCTGGGGCGCGCCGGTGCCAGGGTGCCGTACGGGGTGAGGGCGGCCGTGATGGGCAGCAGTCCCAATATCAACACTGGACCCACAGACGCCATCGCCTTCGGGGGAGAAGTGCAGAGCCAGCCCTCGCAGTCCTCGACCGTGCCTCACTCCATGAGACAGGTCAGTTCATATATTGTATGTGTGCATATTAGAGCTGCAACAATACCCGATTTCTGAATTGGCTTGGTTGCCATGGTTTCCAGTTGCATTCAGCAGTTAGAACAGCGGACGGTGGGACAGATTCTTGTTACATCTGCTTGGTTTTGCATTAAAGCGCTGCTAATATTGTGAATGGCAGTGAAGAAAAGTAATATACAGCCCAAAAACTGAGCTCACGTTAGAGCTTTGATGGTGAGCTCAGTTTTTGTGCTGTATCCTTTCCTTTGTCTACTGTTCACATTATTGGCAGCGCTTTAATGCAAAACTAAGCAGCTGTAACAGGAATCTGTCCCACCGTCCGCTGTGCTAACTGCTGAATGCAACTGGAAACCATGGCAACCAAGCCAATTCAGAAATTGGGAATTCACTTATGAAATTAGTATTTGAATACAAAAAAATATATATAAAATATATATAAGAAATCAACATTGATACTTTTATAAACTAAACAATTAATGTACATTAGGCAGGAAAAACAAAGCAAAGAATATACAGTTTATGGTTTTGATTTTAAAAGTGCTCTTTAATTGTTGATTATAATTTATATAATAATTCATATTGTTAATATGTCCGAAGAGATTCACAACTTCATGTGAAAAAGGTGAAATTAGATTTATTATTATTATTATTATTATTTTTTTTTATAGATTTAGTCACTAATAACTAGTTTATTGATGATCAACATCCAAAATCCCCTCTGAACAAATATTTGTAACTAATATATCAACAAAATCAAAAAAATCTGTCTCAATCCATTATTTAGATTTTGTCGCCAAATATTTTGGCAATTTTTACCATTTTATGCATAAACTTTTATATGAAACCATAAACTGACAGAAAACTTGAAATAGATTTTTTCTCATATTTATGTCAGTAATATACAGCAAAAGTCTCAAATTGATATCACTCAATAAAACAAATCCCTTTTCACCTGCAGTATCTCACCTTAAACACATTTCCATTGGTTTTACTTTTCTCAAGAAAAGATAAGATAAGATTGTTGTTTATTGAGAAATGTACTTACTATATTTTCAAATATATTTCAGTTCAAACGTTATTTAAGGGATAACAATTGTGATAGTGACTGGGATGATGCTGATTGGCTGGTTCCATCCAGCAACATCATAAGTATACAAAGAGGACTCCTGTGTGATGAACTCTTACTCGGCTTTCCCTCTATAGGTTTATCCACATTTTCATTACATTTCATTAGCTTTATTTCAACCGAATGTGCAGAAACAAACATCCATCCACAGAAGCAGAGAAAAGACAGAAACAAGCACCCAAAGGAGGCGGCAGCAAAGTTCTGACGCCTACCTCTTTCCCACTTCCATTAAACACTTTGGGATTATTTTGTCTACAGAAATCTGCCTGCTCCTCTCGGCCTAAAATGTGAAAAATATCATTATTAAGTATCCTTGTCATTTGTCTAACCGTTATGTTCCCCATCTTCATGAAAATGTCTTTATCAAAAACATCTTCTCATCTTGAGTCTTTTTTTTTCTTCTTAACCATGGGCAAATTGAGTATTTAAACTTCAATGCAAGACGCTGCAGGTGAATAGGGGAAAAATGTAAATTGAGTGATATCAAGCTGAAACTTTTGCTGTATATTACTGACATAAAAATGGGGGGAAATGCATTATACAGTATGTTTCCAGAATGTTATGTTTTCATATAAAAATGAGGCATTTTATGCATAAAAATATTGGAGGAAGATGAGTTACTGAGTGGTAGTGGTAGTACTGAGAGTCCTGCAGTATCTCAGATGCACCTTTATCGAGCTGAGCCAGTTACGCCTTGAAGCGGACTGCTGCTTGTTTATCGGAAGAGAAAAAAGCCGCTTTCCCGGCTTTGGCCTGTGCAGCACTGACGGGCTAAAGCAACACGCTCCGTGTGCATGTGCAGATAGTTTTAGTTCAACGATCGGCCTATTTACACCTACATTACATTCTTTTGATTTGATCGACGGCTGATCAAAATTTATAATGATCGGTGATCGGCCGCGATCAGCCGTGATTGTGATCGGCCTAAAAAATCCTGATCGGTGCACCTCTAGCTGCAGCGTCTCGCCTTAAGTTGCCCACACACTACAGGATTTTAAATCTTTTGAGACTAAAGATCTGTGCACAGACCACAGATCATGCCATGAGAGAAAGTTTTATTGAGCCACGCCTCCTCAGACTAAAAATCTGGCTAAAAATCCTCTAGTGTGTGTCCAGCTTTAACCATTCCGTGTGATAAAGGCCTTAATATAATGTTGTTCATAACATTTGACAGGTTTTTATGAGGATGAAATCTGGCTCTGGCTGTGTCTTTTACTCACATCCTTCATGACATCCAAGGGTTAATGTTTTCTTCCGTCCTCTAAATAAAATAAGAGCTGTGTGGTACATACAGTTATGACAAATACAGCGAGGTCTGTCCTCCCACTGACTCTGCAGCGTTAGTCATGAGCGCTCCTCTCTGCCACTAAACCACTCTCCTTACCACGCACTAAACCACTTCTGACTCAGAACATTTATGGTTGGCATATATGAATATTTCAATGATTTTTTTCCGGCCACACATTGATTTGGCGAAGATTTGCAGATAGTGTAAATCAGTGTTGTGGCAGACGCTGCAGGTGAAGAGGGGGAACAGTAAACTGAGTGATATCAACCTTTGCTGTTTATTACTGACTGAAATATGAGGGAAAAAAATATTGGACATTTTCTGTCACATAAGATATTCTTTCTAAATAATGGACAGAGCCATGTTTAAATTCATGGTTTTATTTTGATGATATATTAGTTACAAAGATTTGTTCAGAGGGGATTTTGGATCTTGTTTTTTTAATAAACAAATCAGTGTATCTGCCTTGTTTTATAGTGTTCAAAACTCATTATATCAGTATAGAAATTAGATGTAGCTTACGTGGCAATTTTAGCAGTAAATATTTGAGCACAAGGACATTTATGATGGAGTTTTTGGACAAACAAAGCGATACCTTTATCTTACATGGCAGTTACCGAATGTGGCTCCCCGGGTTTGTCTTCTGATCGAGATGCCAGATGCCGGTAGAGATGCGTAGACTAAGGTGTTCCCCTTCATATAGTTATCACTTGAGATTTACAAAGGCTACACACAGCCATCGTCTTGTCAACAAGACGCTTCTTTTTATGAAATCCGAAGTGTCTGCAAACAGACGAACATAAACTTTCCGGCTAAAAGCAAAAGTCTCATCTTCTCCACCAAAGCCATGTTGTTATCATATCCCCAGCAGCGCCGCCCCCAGCAGGCTTGGAGATGATGCCACGTAGCACGAGTGAAAAACAAATGATAGTTGATTAAATATAACATTCAGACGTAAAATAATTTAAAATTGCATTGCCAATTGTTAATGTATTAACTATATATCGATACAATCTCCATTTTCCATTAAAAACAATGTTGCCTCTATGTGTAGCCAGCATCGATGCCAAATAGCCGAGCGCCGATCGATGTAGCTGGATCGCAGAGGAGACAAACCCATTCATTGATTCAATAGATGTATCACTACGCCCCCGAGTATCTACGATACACGCTGCCAACTGATACCAACTGATACTATGGGATATTCACAATGTAGGTTTGCAGAGACATATTTATTGTTTAAATAAACTGGTTTGCAGTGAATGAAAAAGTGACTTTTCCTTCCATTAATATTGAAAAGTTCCTTTTTATCTTAAATAATTAATAAATGATGCCTGACTGAAAATGGGTCTTTGATTTTCTGCAGTCAGTGACAGATCACCTCATTTACATTTAAAAACTCACAATCAATCAATCAATCAATCAAAGTTTATATATAAAGCGCTTTTCATACAGAGATGCAACCCAAAGTGCTTTACAGATTAAAACACATTAAAAACAGAAACATCAATTTACACACCCAACTCCCACCCCCCACATATATTTACAAGTGCATTCACCTCAGCATTCAGACACCCATCCGAACGCACGCACATACACGCACGCACACACACACACACACACACACCCACAGGACAGCACCCGGCAGCCAGAGCCGACAACCGCTCCCGAGGCAGAGGAGGACAAACCACAGTCCTGTTTACAAATGGAAGAAATTAACCTTAAGTTCATATCTCTCTGTGTGCTGTCCTATCCAATAAAGCCTACGGCCTAAAATCCTTCAAAAATAGTATAGAAGTTAGAACGAGATTGCGTCTTACTGTAGGATCACTAAATGTTGATGTTTTTTTTATTTCCAGGTCCGAGATGGAGCCATGACAGACCTTCAAACGCAGCTACGAGAAGTGCTTAGAGAGAATGAACTCCTCCGCAGAGATGTAAGAAACTTCAAAATAATCTAAGCTGTATTATTTCGAAGTGCAGCATTGTTTTTTTTGTATAATTATTAGGGCTGGTAAAATTGTAAAATGATTGCGTTTAAATAAAGTGATACATTTCCTCGCCCTTAACACCCGCTCCTTTGAAATGACGAGGCTGGTGACAAAAGCAAACCACGCTGTGTCTCCGTCATGAACACACATCACTCCATGTTTATCCGTGCACGTTCAGCTGCTCCCGCTGTAATGGAGGGCACAGGGCGGCACAGAGAGAAAAGGGAAGAAAGCTACACCACCACCGTTTCACTCCACGGCAGAGCTCTGATGGGAAACGCCCCAGTTTACCCGGGACAGTCCTGATTTTGAGCCCTCTGCCCCGTGTCCTGGTGGATTTCTCCAAAAGTGTAGTATGTGTGATATGCAGGTATACACCATTTAACCTAGAAAGCCTGCAATTTTCATTCACCTAAGACTTTACAAAATGCACATTTCCTCTTGAATACGAGGAGGGAGCATCTCTCCTCTCTCTCTCTCTCTCTCTCTCTCTCTCTCTCTCACTCTCTCACTCTCTACTCTCTCACTCTCTCTCTCTCTCTGACATGCGCTGCTTATTGGCCGAGCAGATGTGCAGGATAAACAGGAGGACACGCAAGTGACACGTGACTTCTGACTAGAATCTCTGGGTGCCACTGCTCTTCCCCTCCCTTTATTTCCTTATGCAGGATTAGCAGTGTCTCGTCCAAATAAAAAGCTCTGGATAACATGGCGGGCAGTGAGTTACTGATGGACTGTCACGAGCAACGTGTTAAAAACATGAGGCTGATGTAAAGACTAAAGGAAACTTCTATGTTCATCCCAATAGGTTTTTATATGTTTGTGGATGTGAAATAGTTAGCATGTGCACTGTGCTGATTTTGACTGAAGTCAGGACCAGCGGCAGACAGGGGTCACAGCTAATGCAACGATCAGCTCCACTCAGAGCAGCGTAAACACTGACGGTGGAGGCTTTAGGGGCAGCTGCTTAAAACGTGAAATGAATTGAAGGATGTGTGTTGCTTGAGTAGATCACATTTGCAAAGAAATTAGCATGGCACTAAATGAAAAGTAGGAAAAAAATCTTAAAGCTGGGATTTTGAAATATTTGATCCGTTGTCAATTATATCATCAAATATATCGTTATCGTGATATTTCTTTTTTAAATTGTGATATTGATTTTAGGTCATATCACCCTGCCCACCATTGAGAAAGGGTGAAAATCCCACCATTGGGAAATAACGGAAGAGGAGAATCCAGTCAGAAGTCACGCATGCGAGCCTATTGTCATTGTCATAGCCTAGGCTAATTAAATAAATAAAAAATAAAACAAGTCCCTTAAATAAAATTAAAAACTAGTATATATTATATTAGCGATAGTTTGACAAGTAATTTAGCTAATAATCATGATTAACTGCAATTAATTGCTGGATTTATTTAATAGTGATTAAAATTCTGTTGATTTGCGATTAGTTCGCTAATTTTCTTTTATCGTTTCCCGGCCCTAATAATGATATATATTTTTGCTTCCTTTTTAAAACTTTCTTTATTGATTGTACATAAGAGACCTTTCTTCCATCATTTTACCTTATACTTATTTTGTTAGTAATGCATTGCTTTTCTGGTCACTGAAAATAAATAATTGACCGCCTTGACCTACAGTACATTTTGATGTCAATTAAGTTATACAAAATAATTGTAAATTATAATAAATAAACTATTCTTACATAGCACTTTTCCAGACACTCAAAGTCACTTTACAATTTTGTGCACTATTCATTCACTCCATACGTGAGCCCCCTCGATCACCACCAACACTCACTCTCACACTACAAGTACTGACCAGGCCCTACCTTGCTTCTTAGTGTGCAAGATCTGATGGGAACGGACAGAGAGCAAAGGCGATTTGGCCTTTGTTTATTTCATTACATTTCCTAACTATCTGTTCTCTTGTGTGTAGAGCGGCTGTAAACAAGTACATTCCTCCATTGTGAGATCAAGAGTCTGTTTTTCTTTCCCTGCAGTTGGAGGCGAAGGAGTCCAAGCTAAGCTCCTCCATGAACTCGATCAAGACGTTCTGGAGTCCGGAGCTGAAGAAGGAGAGAGCGCTGAGGAAAGACGAGGGTACGAAGATCACTGTGTGGAAGGAGCAGTACAGAGTGGTGCAGGACGAGAACCAGGTACACACTGCTGTATCCACTGTCACAACAGCTGCATCATACAGACACTGGGTCACTAACTAACCACCCATAAAGACACTGGGTCACTAACTAACCACCCATACAGGCACTGGGTCACTAACTAACCACCCATACAGGCACTGGGTCACTAACCACCCATACAGACTTGGGTTGGGCGGTATTTTTTTCATACCGGTATACCGATATAAATAAGTCCCATGATAAGAAAATGCCTTACACCGGTGTAAATGATATTAATTTAAAACTGAAAACAGCGAGTGTGCGTATGACTGTGCGGCGCACTGTGATGATGTATCAGCCGCGGCGCCTCACATGTATCAGAGCATGGGGACCGGAGAAACAACAAAACAACAAAACAGAGGTGGAGAAGACGCAGAAATTATAGGAAGAAATCATGCCAAAACGCGGAGGTACCTCTGTAATATGTGAGCTTCTAAAAAGCTCACATGGAGCAAGAGACTATATTACACAAAGTTTGCTGCAAAGTAATGGTGAGTCTGGCCTGGCGCTGTCTCCAACTTCAGATTCAGGGCATTACTGATTTAAACGTGTGCATTACCTCGTCGTAATCATTACTTATTTTCGCGGAGATCTGTGCTGCTCACCAAAGCCCAAAGAAAGTAGACACACGGTATCAACTAAGCGACGTCCATCAGGTAAAATAGTGACTCGCAGATCGATAAACACATGACAGAAAAAGGCTCAGAGCTTTGATTGTCACATCATCCCTCAGTGGTTTAGGCTTAAAACACCACAAGAGCAAAGTTCTGACGCTCTGATAAGTTTTACAGCCACACGCTCTGTGTCAGTGAGAGACGATGTCTTTGGCTTGCGCTGCACTGTGAGCAGCAGGGGCGGTGTTACCATTTTGCAGACTGGGGCTCAGGTTGGTGCCCCTTGGATACAGGGGGCCCCACAAAAA
>OMNZ01026639.1:40300-52800 GCA_900303255.1 Lesueurigobius sanzi | reverse complement strand
CACAGAGATGAGGTTAATAAAAAACATTTGTAAACATTTTTAAACGTTGTAGGTCACGGTCACAGAAATGCTGACAAATCATATTGCTTTTCAATATACTGAAGAATAACAAGATGCATTTAATTTCACTGCTAATGGGCTATATGCACAGAGAGCCCACGTGACCAACTTCCTGAGTCTAGAACCGGAGGCGAACTTCCGCCCCGCATCAAATTGCATCGATTTTTTAGCAGGTCTCAGACAAATACAAACATATCTGAAGATGACCTGGTGGACAGCGGTTTACTGATACCATGTGACCAGCAGCTCATTAAAAACTTAGCGTGGGATGTGAAAACTGGCCTGGAGGAAACGTCGTGTTCATCGAGGTAGGGACTTTTATCTCAGAGCTAATGGCTAGTGTTCAATAGAAACGATATAAAATTGAAACAACTAAATAAAAATGAAACTGCAGACAGGCCGCTTCTTTACTGTGCAGCTCGTTAAAAAATTTGCGGTAGTTTAAGTTTTCATTTGGTGTTAGCTGTTAGCTTCGAGGCATAAACACCTCTCGTTATTAGGTCATCTTCAGATATGTTTGTATTTGTCTGAGACCTGCTAAAAATTCAATGCAATTTGATGCGGGGCGGAAGTTCGCCTCCGGTTCTAGACTCAGGAAGTTGGTCACGTGGGCTCTCTGTGCATATAGCCCATAAAAATAAAAATAAAAGTGTGTTAAAGTGTTTTATTTAATTGTATGTTTTATCTTATTCATTTTTAAAACAATAATACAATTTGCCCAAAATACTTTCTCATATTCAGGAATTTACAAATAAAGATAATTTTTATACACATTTATTTTTTTCTTTTCATACCAAATCAAAAAAATGTTGAATAAAATGATCCTGTTTTTCAACACAAAGTTCGGTAGGTGTTCCTATACTTCATCTCCCGCCTGTGAGTGAATGAATGATGGTGGTCAGAGGGGCCAACGGCGCAGATCAGTCTACCCCAAGGCAGCCGTGGCTAAAATAGTAGCTTACCACCACCGAGTATGAAGTGAACGAATAATGACGCTGAGAGAATCAGGGGCGTAGCTATGTGGGGTGTCCGTGGCCCCTCTTAGAATCAGCCAGGCCCCCCAGGAAATGTCAATGAAATGTAATGTGCAATTAAAAACAGTAGCAATAACACCTTCGCTTTGTAGATAATCCACAGGTAGATAATTGCTGTGATAACTTTGTTAGTGGCATCATTTTGTCCAAGAAAATTGTGAGACAATAATTTCCATATCGTCACATGCTGTTTTTATGTAACTTTGATGTGTTGTGGTGTTATGTGTCCCCTTTTTGGTTTTGTTTTTCCTTAAAATAAAGAGTAAAAAAAAAACAGTAGCAATAATTATAACAAATATTAATTTTAAGCACAAATGATCTATTTTGGCTAAGGCAAAGGGAGCAGCTGAAAATGTTATTTATCATTTAAAATGCATCAGAATACAGGAAATCCCATCTAAAAAAAAAAAAAAAAGAGAATAGTAAGTGCCACTCAGTAAATGAACCGTGCTGGCCCCCCTGGAAAAAAATTCTGGCTACGCCCCTGACCATTATTATTATTAGGATTATTATTACTATTATTAGAAGAGCAAGTTATAGCAACCAGGTGTCTGAAATTTGTGTTGGTTTTTTTTTACTGTTTATTTACTTTATTCATTAATTTTAGTCGGCAGGAAGCCAGAGAGAAAGGAGGGGGCAAGGAGAGTGCAGTGTTATTGACGTGGGAAGACACTCGCAAAGGCAGCCCCCTTCTTTTTTTTTTTTTACTCGTGCATGTCCAGTCCGTCTGTTGGCGCGCAAATCCAAAACAATCCCGCATTTGGAGAAATCCGGGGGCAGCTGGCGTTCCCACCGCTCGGCCCGAACCAGGCGGCCAAAACGCGGAAACCCTATCTGCCGTGCACCTGGACACCACGAGAACTTTCACGGGGAGGAGCGGACGATTGGGGAATAGCAGCTTGAATTTGGTACTGAAAGTTACTCATTTATAGTATTTGAATACATATTTTTATTAATGAAAGCTCTTGACGCTTATAGTTCAACACAAAGTTAACACATTTATTTGCAAGGAAGTTTTATTTAATGTTTATTTTTGTTTTGTTTGTTGTATTATGTGTGCATGTACTGTAGGTTTTGACAATAGTGTTTACAAATTTACAATAAAGGGGGGAATTTACCAAAATGCCCATGTGCAAAAATGCATCAGCAACATAGTAATTGTTTTACTCACTCAGCATACTCTCATTTACTTGGGGTCTAAAACTGTTAGTTACTACACATCATTTCAAATGGTTAATTATTTGCAACTTGTCCACAAAAAGGTTTATGCTATTTTTCAGTTTGCACTCGCTATTTAGCACCTGTCTTGATGAATGACCCCCCCTAGAGTACAGAGGCAATGTCCTGTTAGGAACTGTGTCCATTGAGAAAAAGTATAATTTAGGTTTAGCATATTTTCCATTACCTACAGTAACCCTAACAAGCTTCATTTTCGCGCTGCTGTTCAGGTCACCATGGAAAAACAAATGTGCCCTCCCCTGGTCATCATCTGTACTTGGTACTACTCTACTAGTGTTTTTTTGTAAGTTCTCAGTCGTACAGAAGTTGTCCATCGTAGGCAAAGAATCTTCAGTCTTCATCTGCACTCTGTAGAAGTGTGGGACGTTTTGCTCTTCATCCAAAGAGCTTCGTCAGCACTGAGCAAACTTGGACACCAGTGAAACCTATAAAGACCAGGAGGAGGAGTTTACCTGTAAGTCCCACCTCTCTTTGTTCTAAAGGCTAGAGAAAACACCTATGTTGTCAGTCTCAATGACCCTATTCACACCTAATAACTGCCCATTACCTTCCTATTGTCTTGCTCTGGACTTAAATTTGTTCCAAGGGCTACTCACACCTTTCTATAGTCCTGCCAGACAGAGTTCCTGGTTTCGGGCGAAGGATGCTGCTATAAACGGGGGTTAAATTAAAGCAAAGCCCCCCATTCCTGTTCATGGAGGGGTTTTCTTTCAGAAGGTGGCACTTACAGATAAACTCCTCCTACTCGTCTTTATAAGCTCCACTGGCGTCCAAGCTTCCTCAGTGCTGACGAAGCTCTTTGGATGAAGAGCAAAACGTCCTACACTTCAACTACGGAGCACAGATGAAGACTGAAGAATCTTTGCCTACTACTAGAGTTTTGTCGACATCTTGTCTCTTCCAAGAAGCTTTGTCAGCAGCACGAATGATAACTAATGCTAACTAGTTTGACAGCAGGCCGAGTCTTCTCCAACTTCCAAGTACAGATCCTGTCTGAAAGAACTCTACCTGGTTTGTTTCTAGCAGTGGTCCGAAATGTGCCCTGTCCTCCTTGTCCCACAATGTCAAATTTAAAGCATTGCCAAGTCCTACTCCACCACTACATTTACCACGCACCACCAAATCTACAGAGTCTTTAGACATTTGGCCTGGATATCAATTAAACTCTCAATACTGAATGCTTTTATGCCACTGTAGCAGCACTGACTGTCTATGATGTCGTCTACAGCCCACAGGCGCAGGTTTACGGTGAGATTTTTAATTCGACCCCAGTGGGAAACTTGCGTGTCCCGCAGCTGTGGACTCTCTGGCTCGCGTTGGCCGCTCTCACAGATGTGCTCCGGAAAGTCTTTAGAGCGCACCTGTCCACCTCAGATTAGCCGGGATTATGCGCGTAATCCCAACGCAACACATGATCATTTAGTATAGACATTTTGAGCATTTCTGGCGACGGCGTGAAGTGGATCCCCGACGTTCTGTGACTTACATGGTGTATAAATTAGACAGTAACATCAACAGCAGGTATGAGTTAGAGGTTTGTGTCCATGTTTATAATGTTATAATAGCATATACTGACCATATCTGAGGCTTTTTATTGGAAAAATATATTAAAAACAAGATGGTTGTGTTCTATCTCATTTTTATAGTGCATGTCTGTTCAGTTGGTGGTAAAAACCTAACGTTGTTTCTTTCCTCCTTCATTATATTGAACAGGCAGTGGCTTGCTTAAATCCTTGTAAATCCTTGTAAATATACAGCATTTTTATTTATTGCGAGCTTGCAAGCTAGTTTTTGTTAACTTCCTGAGGCTGAGGTGGATTAGGTTGTACGAAATTACTTATCTTTTTGTACGTATACTGTATGTATTCGTATATGTCTGTATGTGTTGATGCCTCTCTGTGCAGGGACTGGATCTCTCTCTCTTTGGACCTGGATGTGGGTGAGGTCGAGGCTGGGAGGCATTGGGAATATGGGCACGCCGTTGTATTGAAATCATTGTTATTTTTGTAACTGCCACTATTGTGTGTCATTTTGTTAAAATCAATAAAGACAGTTGGTATAACTGTGTCACTGACTAAAGTGATCCTGAATATTGAGAAATGTGCTTATGAACTCATCGCTGTTAAGAATCGGGACGCTACAGATGCGTTAGGAATGTTTTGAATGAGTTTAGACACAAATAGCGGCTTCATTTTTCTTAGATAGGGCCTTTAAATGGCTTTGTATCAAAATCGCGAATCAACATGTTGAGTATTTTGCATTGAATCAATTTCAATAAATCAGTTTATTTTTGTACAGCCCAGTATCACAAACAAGCATCAGTACTGTATCACACTTCATCCCACTCCGTTTCGAGCATGTGGATGTTATATGCTCATGTTATGTAATTCTAATGTTCTTTATGTAATGTATTGCTTTTTTATTATTGCTAAGATGAACTTTATTAGTCCCCAAAGAGGAAATTTCTCTTGTCTACAATGCTGCTCGTCTGCTACAAAATTCAAACAATACATACAAGTCACATCATTCTCCACGACAAAAAATGCCACATCTGCAGTGTCTCCAGGACATTCAAACATTCACAGCATTAGTTAGACTGTTTTGATGAGTTATTAAAAAAGATACATTCATAAAAAGAGCATCCTTCAGAATAACATTTACACTCTGTTCAGAAGTGCCACCGAAGTTGGAACAAAGGAGTTCTGTTCAACATTTACCCGTTGTATAAAATTGTATACTAAATTTGGAAATGCATCTATTTGGTGTAATGTTTGCAAATTTTAAGAAATGAAATATGCACAGAATTGTTGCATTTATGGCATTAAAAATGTAGTTTTTGGGTATTAAAATGGCGTTAAAAAGCATTAAATTTGACTTGCTGCATCGTGTATAAACCCTGTATTATTTGGATTCTTGCTGTCTAAAGGTTTACGTTTGAAATAAACTATCTATCTATAAACCAGGGATCTCCAACCAGTTGCTCAGGAGCTACCGGTAGCTCACAGGCCCTTTCCTCGTATCAGTAAAATTTTAGATGCAGTTTTTGTTTAGAGCAAAACCTCTTCAAACATTTAAGTGAATATAGCAAAGCGGAAACAGAATTTTCTTTTATTGTGTTGAATTATCTGAACCATGTGTCTGTAATAAAGGTATCTATCTATCATCTTGGCCCCTATAGACCTAGCTCCATGTGTTTCTTTGAAGCATAAGTTGCTCACTGCCGTTTTTGTTACACAAAAGTATAGCCCACAAGTTTGGAGACCCCTGATCTAAACTATCTACTGTATCCATCACATTCCATAGAACAGCGAGAAGGTCCTATATAGGTTGTCAGATCTTTGTCTGTTGTCTCCTGCATGGTGCTCACCCAAGACCCTCATCAACCTAAAACATGGACAATACTTACACTATGCACTTCTAACTATGAACCTATGAAGCGTTTAGTATGTTTCCTGTGTTGATGAGAAATGTGCCCGTTTTGGCTAGATATCAGAGATTGCTACAGTAGTGAAGGCCAATCAATCAATCAATGTTTAGTTATAGAGCCCTTTGCAACACTCAAGGCGATCAAAGTGTTTTACTGTAAAATCAGAACAATATACAATTTAATAATACATTAATATCATTATATACATCATTGTTTATGTTTTTAATATTTCCCTGTTACTTTGTTATTGTCTTGCAAATAGTATTTAATAAACTACTTTATTTTGTTGTTTTTGAGTGCATTCTAACCAACGCACACTCCGCAGTCACTACTGAACCCGATAGCAGCCGTAAAGTCTCCAAAACCAGCGCACTGCTCCTGGCGCGTTGCCCCAGCCGCCTTGAAGGATGGGACAAGCGCGGCGGACTCATTTCCCTACTCGGACAACTTAAAACCTGACTTTCTGAGGGCTTGCATGGCCGGGCAGCAGAGCCGAGAGCTTGACAGTCAGAGGAACAGGCAGGGAGAGACATGCAGCAGAAGGTGGACAGCCGCGTCGCGCAGAGGGAACATGTCAACGTCGTGTTGTACATGTGACCTGGCTGGACCTGCGGAGGGGCCCAGCTGAGCTCCGGCTGAGGTGAGTGTGCGCGTATGGGGAGACGGAGGAGGGGGATCGGGGGGTGGGTCTGTTGGCAGTATGTGCTTGGCCACTTGCCCCAGCCCCATTGACCAGACAGCTGAACCAGTGCGGGGCTCAAGGGGGGCGGGACAAAAGTCTGGGTCAGCACAGTCGACACAGCTTCATCCTGCAGCGTCCACAACACCAAGGTCTGCAGAAAGTAACTGTTTTATGGAGAGAGCATCATTTAAGCTTTTGTGTCAAATGTATTAGTATACTACTCTGTGGCACACCATATAGTGACAGTAAATGCTACTTTTGTGGAACAACAATAGCAGTTGAGCTACTATATGCTTCAATGAAACATCTATAACTTATCCGATTGGAGTACCAAGATGATACTTCAGCACGAAAAAAAGAAAAATACAGTATTCCCCGCATTATTATTTGCTAGATCCAGCTAAATGTTTGGAGATTTTTTGTTAAAAAAAAAAAAAGAAATCTACAATTTGATGTAAAAATGTAGAAAGCCTTTGGTGAGCTACTTTGGAAGGGTTGGCGAGCTACTGGTTGGATATCCCTGTTATATACAAACATCCATACGTAATGCAAGATCTACTTTTTTCCCCTTGTTATAAGGTTTTCTCCTTAAAAACATGTCTGGACCAGTATTTCACTTCATTCACACAGTTTTGGGTAAATCCTGTTCACTTTGGTTGCTTCTTCTTCTACTGAAGCACTTCATTCATAAATTATACAAAAAAACACATTAAAAGTCCATAATCCTTCACTAGAGCCGTTCTGAGCAGAGTGTATACATCATGGACTTGCTAGCATACTGTTTGCTGAAAATATACGCTTGGGTTCACTGTGTTTTAATAATAATAACACATTGGTTTTATATAGCACTTTTCTAGACACTCAAAGACACTTCACATGGCATTATTCATTCACTCCATACTTGGTGGTGGTAAGCTACTATTGTAGCCATGGCTTCCTGGCATTTCCCTGGCGGTCTCCCATCCTGTTTAGCTTCCGAGGTCTAACAGGCAGAGCAAAGACGGTATGGCCTATTTTAACACGTCATCTCACTAATGCCTGTTTTTAGTGTGCATAAGAGATGCTTGTGTAGTTTATTTAGAGAGAGATGCTAAGAGACATTACTATATGTTTCACTATTACCTGTTTTACAAACTTATTTTCTTCTTTGATGGCACCTTTCCTGACTCTTTGCACCCCCCTGTGTGATCCTGTCCTAAGAGCTGTTGTAACAAGTGAATTTCTCCATTGTGAGATCAAAAAAAAAAAAAAAACTATCTTGTGTTATCTTATTTTAAAGGAACAGGCCACCATTTTTCCATACTGAGATATGTTCTTAACTGAGCTTAGACGAGTTGATGCGTACCTGTCTTTGTGCGTGACTGAGACCAAAGATGTTGTTAGCATTTAGCCTGTTTGGATCCATAGGAATATGCTAAGAATGATAACAACATCTTTGGTCTTTGTGCGTGACTGGAAAAATGGTGGCCTGTTCCTTTAACATTCTTTTAGTAAGACAGGAGGTTTGTTTACCTGCTTAACTAGTTTCTGCTAACTTCCTGTAGCCTTCATCAAAAGCGCCACATGATGGTGAGCATCCCAGACTGCTTACATGGATTTTTCTGTCAGCGGGGGAAGCTTGCGCCCCCTACTGACTGCCGCCTTCTCCAGGACCACATCCCAGGTGTGAGAAAGGGTGTACGTTCCGTCGTCCCGGTTCATTGATGTTGGTGCACGTTTCCTGATCTCGATGGCTTCTCTGATCCAGCGGTGGTTGTTACAATCCATGTAAGCCTTGGACACGTCACTTCACCATCACGTGACGCTTCTGATGAAGGCTACAGGAAGTTAGCTGAAACTAGCCAAGCAGGTAAAACAAACCTCCTGTCTTACTAAAAGAATGCTAAAAACGTTTAAACTAAGAAGTATGAACTTTTGTAAATGAAAAAAACGAATCAGCCTGTTGAGGATGCTCTTGACCAATTCAAAAACCCATCTCTTCTTTCTTTTTTTTTTTTTTTACATTGACATGAATTAAAATTAGAAAATGTAACATGTCAACGCTGAGGTTGATTTTAAGCCTCAATTATGCATGATAAATTCACATAATAATAATAATAATAATAATAATAATAATAAAAACAGACAAAGGTCTTCTTTTTTTTGTTTTTTCTCTGTCGCTGTTATTTTTTCTATTAATTAATTTTTTTGTTTTTTTTTGTTTTTGTGTTTATTTGTGTAATTGTATTGTCACTTGTGGTGTCTTTATGGAAAATAATAAACAAAAACTTTATTATTATACTTGCATATATAGAAATATATTATAAAGAAACCAAACTTCAAAATCATTCATGTATTCAGATGTATGGTAAAAGTCTAGGTTAGTTTAGGTTAGTTGAGGGAATGAAAAACAGCCAACAATTGCAGTTAAATATGAGCACTCTTGACAACTTCATTTGATGCGGATACTATTTTAATTCCATAAAAATACGATTTACTGTGATTACTTTGCTTGATTTACTCGTGTGGCCTTAGATGTACCAAGTAGGCGGGGTTCTGGTCGAGCTCCAGCCAATAAGGTGTGGGCGTGTGAGAACAGAGGGGCTGCGTTGACAGATGGTCGGCTGACCCCAGACCAGTCTCTTGAGGGAGGGGCACATGACAGGTATTCTTACACAACCAATAGGCCCACTGCCACACACGAGATGTTCCCCCTCCGAACGTTTGAAGGGCCTTCAAAATGAGTGCCATAATGTAATATCTTCTTCTATAACAGACCTGGAGGTATGTTTTCTCTCGCGCATCCTGTAATCCTGCATACTGTATTTAGTTTGTCACCCTTTTTCCCTTTAATCTTACAAAATACAACCGATATCAGGGAGGTGACAGTACTTCAAATGTGGTCAAAGTTGATTCATGACTCAAACACTTCTGGTTAAATATTACACAGTAAAGTTTTTAGTCAAATTGTTTTTAGCACTAGAAGTATTTGCTGTAGTTTGTGGTTTTTCAACACAATTCAGTCCACTTCAGGTCCACCTCAGACCCTTACCAGACCCAGTTTCATCTATCATTCAGTATTTTTCTATTGTGGGACGTTTGGGAACCAGAACAGTTTCGAGAAGGGTCTGGCTGCAGCCGATGGAGGGGCACGTGGTCAGTGGAGCACCACAGCTCCACAGGAAAAGATGTCACCTCCACAGGACAATGCAAGCTTCAACTAATCCAAACTAACCCTAAACCTAACCTTAAGGACAACCCTGTTTGCTTTAAAGGCGTATTGTTGTCGTGGAAAAAAGTGGATAGTGGATTTGTTCTTCTTAAGCCTTGTTTGTGACCCTGATTTGGGCCTGATTTGCGCCTGATTTTGGAGCCTCCTGATTACCGCATAAGATTAGTTTTGATAAGTTTGATAAGTTTCTTAGAGCCCAGAAGAAGGTCGTACGTGACCGAAACGCGTCGGCTAAAGTCCCTCTCTTTGTTCGAATAAAGGACTTTTATTTGCAACCTCAGAGTGCCTCGGATCATTTTCTTTTTTCTAATATAGACTCCTGGCTCTAGATCCTGAAGGGCACCTGACACGGGCACCTCTATACCCACTGAAGCACTCACCTTCTCCACGTCTAAGTTTCTTAGATTATTGACAAACAGCGCAACTTTGGAAAGTGTCACCATTGTTTTGGACAAGGCTTGAATTGAAGGCGTGTGCATTTCCAACACATGGATGCATGGGGATATGTGAACGCACGCCGCACACGGAGAAAGAGACAAGAGAGAGGCAGCGGACACAGCGTCTTCTTCAGGTGAGCCAGGTAAACAAAACAAAACAAAACAAAGAAAAGTCTACACACTCCACTAAATCAGAGCACCATTCTACAAACGCATGTGACGGCTCTGGTGCTGCGTAAAGACACATACTGTACCATATGAGCGGCTCATAGCGAAGTGCACTGGCATCGCCTTTTGTCACAAAGCTACAGAAAGTTTGGGGATATGGACAGATTAGCCAGCCCTCTGCATTGCATTTGAATGGCTAAATGTATGAAGAGGTTCAGGTCTAATGTCTTGGTGGGAGTTTTTACCTACTTTTTGCGCGTAAGATGAGACAGCTCCTCGTCTTTCCTCGTGCTCCGGCTTTCACCCCTGGCCTTTCCTCTTCTCACACCGTAGTCACAGTGAAGCCAAGCGCATACTGGATTTCCTCGTCTTAGCTTTCGGGAGACTTTTCGTTTGTCTCATTATCTCCGCCTCTCTCCGCCTTTCTGTTCGTCACTGTTAAACATAAAGCATGTTCCCCGGGATCACACGGGTACCCCCTGGCATCAAAATTACATTTCTATACCCTTTTGCTTATTTCAAAGGAACTTTTCAATATTTTATTCCTAGCCTGATTTATGGAATTTTGAACCCAAGATGAACCAAAGATTTATTCACTAACTAGCTTATTCCAAAACTAAACAGAACATTTTTGCAACTAATATTACCAAAATAAAGCCATATATTTAAAAAATGTCTTGATCCAGTATGTAAAGGTCAATTTTGACAATGTTACTGGCCGCCCCTGTAATAAACCTAACAAAGACTTACCCTGAAACATGTCAGAATGAGGATTTGTATCTTCAGCTTGCTGCACCTGCCCGAAGACAATCCCTCTCATTCCATAATTCACCACCATTTTATTTTATTCATTCCCCCTGTACCTCTTCATAAATGTTCAAAGTTATTTAAGTAGGTCTTTAGTGTCTCCTCCGCACTCGCTTTCACACTTAGCGCACGGACATCCACACATCCATCAGCCTCCAACCAGCCGTGCACGCCGGGGCCGGGGCTGTCGTAGAAAGTGCTTTTTGATGAAGTCATTCATAAATTTTAATACAACATGTCAGCGAACATGATGTATAGACTAGCAGCTCATTCATATTTGATGGCGGCTGGCGTTGAGAAAACAGCACCTAGCTCTACCTTGAGAGAGCAGGGGGGGGTGAGCGGGAGCCTGTCACGGAGCTGTGGGCTTTGAGGTACTTCTGCTGTCAAAACACGTCTGAGATGAGAAAACGCTGGAAAATATTCTGAAGTTTGGATTATTAATACTAATGCGCTGTTTACTCTGGAGGTATGAATCAATGTTTTGCAGCCCGCTCAGCTGTAAGACCAAATTTTATTCGTAATAAATGTTTACTTAAGTTTTTTCCTAATGATTTTATCGCAAAATGGGAGGAAAGGGGCGATACGCATTCACCCGCCGACCAGAGGATGAGCGGTTCCAACCAGACCTGAGAGCAGTCATCACGTAGTAGCGCAAGACACTTTACTCGTTTGACTTGCTACATTGCGATTTCATTGGCTGTTAACCAAAAACAAAAGGTTTTACTAGTATCGGAGAAAACTAGGCCTGGCTTCCTCCATGTATTACATACCTGGGAAGACAGTCTGGACCAATCACACAGCGCGGGAGGCGGGAGTTTGCGATACGTCATTTTCTGCTCCAAAATTTCCCATAATGCACCCGGTCTCGAACCACAACAATCAAGATGGCGGCTGCAATGGAGCGAAGCTTTACCACTGGCTTATCTTCTGTTTTAAATGAGCTGGAATTCCCTATTTCTGAATATTAAACCCAATTTTGTTCCTTTAAAAAATGAGCTGATGTCTTTGTACAAGTCTCTTAAACTGCTGAAGTGTAAAGGTGCCTTAAAGCTTTGTGAAAAACTATCTGTATACATGAACTAATGCCTTCTTGTGACATTATGCTACAATGTACTGTTTTATTTATATTTTTTATTAGTGCTGTTTGGACTTCCTTTTCTTCAGTCATTTGTATTGCCACTTTGATTGCACTCAAGATCTGGGTCCCTGCACAGGTTGGCTTGATATAGAGAACATATTTCCACAAAAAGGCTATATATACTGTAGCTTGTAGTGATGGGATGTATATGGCTCTTTAATGGGAGAATATTTCGAATCTGTTCATTTAAAAGAGCCATCAAATTGCTCAGAGATGCACATTTTGATTAATATTACTAAAGTTTACTGCTAGATTCATTTTACCCTTTGAAATGTGTGTCATGTATGTACATCT
>OMNZ01026639.1:0-24482 GCA_900303255.1 Lesueurigobius sanzi | reverse complement strand
AAACCAGGAGTAAACTAGGTCTAAAATCTGACAATATCATAGACTGATTCTGGATTAAACCAGAAGTAAACCAGGAGAAAAGTAGGTCTAAACCAGGTCTAAAATCGGACAATATCACAGACTGAATCTGGATTAAACCAAGTCTAAAAGCAGACAATATCACAGACTGAATCTGGATTAAACCAGAACTAAACCAGGAGAAAACTAGGTCTAAACCAGGTCTAAATTGGACAATATCACAGACTAAATCTGGATTAAACCAGAACTAAACCAGGAGAAAACTAGGTCTAAACCAGGTCTAAATTGGACAATATCACAAATTGAATCTGGATTACACCAGGAATAAACCAGGAGTAAACTAGGTCTAAAATCTGACAATATCATAGACTGATTCTGGATTAAACCAGAAGTAAACCAGGAGAAAAGTAGGTCTAAACCAGGTCTAAATTGGACAATATCACAGACTGAATCTGGATTAAACCAGGACTAAACTAAGAAGTAAACCATACTGAAGCAGAGCCTGAAATCAAGGTCCAAACTAAAAAAGACTAAACCAGGGATAGAATGAAACAATGATTACCCTGGAGTAAACCAGGTCCAAACCCAAGGACTCCGAAATAAACTGAGAAAACTGGATTTAAATCAGGTCTAAACCTGGACAATGACAGACTGAACCAGGAGTAAACCAGGACTAAACCGTGAAGGAAGCATGTCAAAAGTAAGGACTGACCACTACAACACCAGGTCTAAACCCAAGAAGGAGCAGATGGCTTTAGTCGCCTTTAAAAGAAAAAGAAGAAAATATAATATACACATGAACTGAATTGTGATTTAAACTAAAGAAAATTGTGCTAATATTTTTTGGCCATATCGCCCAGCCCTAACCAGAAGCATACATTTTTCTTATGATACTTACAAACACTCTTTTAAATATGTAAGCAGTAGTAAAAGATCTTATGTATTGTTTGTGGTAGCTCAGACATCCAGGAGAAAAAAAAAAGCTCAAAAAGAAATCATTTGGAATAGTCTCAGGAAAATAATCAAGTTAAAAGGCTTTAGGATGTGCTTGTCGTGGTTGAACTGACTTAAGCACAAGTTTAGACTACCATTCCTCAATTGAAACCAGAACCAAAACGTTTACATGTTAAGTCCATTAGAGCTTCCTCATGGTTTCAGGAAGTAGTCTGCTACAATTAGTCTGTTTACAGTCTATGAACTCTCCTCACTCCTTATTTTGCAATCTTACAGACTTCTACTTTAAAGATTTCCAAGCTTGACAATCCTTAAGTGTGGGCCCATTCTGCTACCTCGATTTGACCTTTTAGTGACTCAGTGGCTGTATGGGTGTTTCTGGTACGAAACCCTAAATCCAATTGATCCTGGCGCGCCATAGAGGCCACAGTGATGGAAAGTAAAGGTGCCATGCTGCACCCATAGCCACTGGGTCTCTAAAGGGTCAAAATGTGCTAATATCAAGGGTGTTTTTCACATATAAAGGTTACATAATGCATCTTGAATGTTTATTCAACAATAATTTGTGGAGAAATTATAATATTTTTCTCTGTATATTACAAATTCCACACATATTTGGGTCATGGCATGTCATCCTATGGAGATGGTGGGTCCCAAATCCATACCAGTTGAGAACCACTGATTTAAACAGTATTTTCCAGGTCATTTCCAGGATTTTCCATGACATTTAAAAGTGCAAAAATACATAAAAACATTGTGATTACTTACAGTATTTCGCAGTCCTCTCTGCACTACTTACTCACCAGCGCCCCCTTTGGATGTGATCTAATAATGGCTCAAGCCTACAGCTTTCTGGTCTGAAGAGATACAAGGGGGTTCGGGAGTCCTCCCCTGGAAAAAATTTGAAATAGAAGATCATTTTTCCTGTGTTCTGGAGCAGAATGAACTTGTCTTGTCTGATGTGGTGGGCAAACCGTTGCGTACATTTATTTTAAACAGAAAAGCAAAGGGAGGAGAAATATTTTCAAGGACAAAAGTTTTTCATGTGTTTTCCATAGAAAAACGAGATAATTTTCCAGGTTTTTGAGGGGAACCCTGTTTATAGTGTTGTTACCAAATGAGTAAATCAATAAAATACCTACCTGGGAAGACAATATAGGGTAAACAACCAAATAAATAAACCTTCAGTCTTCATCTGTACTCTGTAGTTGAAATGTAGGGCGTTATAAACCAGTAACAGGAGCTGACCTCTCTTGGTTCTAAAGGTTGGAGAAAGCATATCGGCCTATTCACATCTTGATTACTGCTCGTTGCCTTCCTATTGATTCAACCTGGGCTTTGTTCTAAGGCTGTAAACAACTATCTTGTTATAGACCGGGGCCAAGTTAAACCTCAGTCCTCCATTAGCGGTTCATGGAAGGATTCTCTTTTTTTTTGAGTAATATGGCTTCTTTGACTCCTCTCTCAAACCATCTATTCTCTTTAGCTAAAATCTTAACTTCACTGTCCTCAAATGAGTGATGCAAGCGAGATGATGACCAAGAGAGGTGGGACGTAGAGGTCAACTTAGGGTGACCAGACGTCCCAGTTTACCCGGGACAGTCCCCGTTTTGAGCCCTCTGTCCCATTTATCTGAAACCATTCATTTGAGAAAATGAAAAAAAAATTACAAAAAAACCTGGAAAAAAAAAAAAGTACAAAAAGACGAGAAAAATTACGAAAAAATTTGAGAAAAAATATGAAAAAAAAAGTGAGAAAAACAATAAATAAAATGAAATAAAATTTTTGTCCCAGTTTTTAAAGTGAATAATCTGGTCACCCTAGGTCAACTCCTCCTACTGGTTTCTCCTTAAGAGACCCACGAGCGTGTCAAGTCTACTCATTTGCTGACAAAGCTTTTTGGATAAAGAGCGAAACGTCCTACACTTCAACTACAGAGTACAGATGAAGACTAAAGAATCTTTACCTACGATGGACAACTCCTGTACGACTGAGAACCTACACAAATAATGATGTTTTGTATTTCTTCATCTTGAATGTCAGTGAGCAGCCCTGTATAGCTTCCTATACGTGTGCTGAAACAAAGGAAACACGGAGTGACACTGTAAGGTCTAACTAGGGCTGGGTACCTTTCATGTTTTTTCGATACTAGTACTTTAACGATACTTGGTTTACGATACCGATACCTGAACGATACCTTTTTCGATACCTATACTAAATTATTGGTCATCTACACAAAAAAGTAAATATCTAGAAGCTTAAATGACCCAAATTCATCTTATTTATCTAAATTTGAGCTGTTTTAGTGGCTCATTTGACCTAATTCTAACCACTTGTTTTGACTTGCTTCAATAGATTTCTACTCTATTTTATTTAAATTCATTTAAAGAGAAAATTGGTCTTTGGGCAGTTTTATTTCCCTAATTCAAGTGAGATTACCAATCAGTAAAAATTGTCATGAAATAAACCAAATAATCTAGATGACAGTAGTAAATATGTCTAGTCAAAACTGCTCTGAACAAGCCTAATATTCTCAAATCAAGTCATTTATCCTGGTGCTTGATTTTAGTTTTGTTGTAGAACCATAAAACAGAACAATAATGATCATTTATTCTATTAAATACTGTTTCTTTTAGTGTTTTTATCATTTATTTGAGCTGAAACACCTTAGCCCTTTCTTTACTGCAGTCTCAGACCCACCAGGAAGACAAATTTGCTTTCTAACGATAAATATTTTTTCGGTATCAGTTTTCGGTACCAATTTATTTTTCGATACCGGTAGTACCTTCATTATTTTTTCGATACCGTACTGGTATCGTTTAACGGTACCCAGCCCTAGGTCTAACACACAGCCTCCCACAGAATCATTTCCTCACCCCGCCTCACCGAGCTCCCAACATGCCAACAAAACCGTAACTGCCCCCCGCACTCCCCCCTACCACCCCGACCGACGCCACCAAAACTACTCCGCGAGTGTTAATTAGGCCCGCGACCACAGCCGCGCCACACTCCTGACAGGTGCTGCTGGCCTACCGGGTCACGCCGACTTCCAGAGAGGCTGGAACCCGGGCAAATCCCGCGCACTGCATTAAAAATACATGGGGAGAGGAGGAGGATAACGGGAGAAGCAAAAGACGTATTAATTTCGAGCTTCCATCTGTTATTACATAAACACTGCCAACATCTCTGGGAGAAGATGGAGGGGACGGGGAACAGGAGGTGCAGGAGACGGAGCGGAGAAAGCAGGACAGTTTTCCCCAAAGTCCTCCTGGGAAAACCGAGACGAAATTCATGCACGGAGTAAAGTTTGCTTGCTTCGACGGTTAGCTTCCAAAACGCGCTTTCGCATAACCTGGAGAAGTCTTGTCGAGGATACGCAAAATGTGCAGAAACCTCCAGAGGATTATCAGTCAGCAGCATTTTGGAAAACTTTATAAAATTAAATAATAAAGCCAAATATGCGGCTTAGTTACAATCGGTACCTCTTTCTTTTGGACAAGCATTGGCATTGTGTTGCAGTGGTAAAGACTTGGACTGGAACTGGAGATTTTGTATTTCTTGGCAAAGGTAATAAAAATAGATATAATTTATATTTGTGTTCCAAGTTTTTTTGTCATTTCAGAAAATAAATGAACAAATAAAAAAAAAATACAATACAAAAGGATATATTTTATTGTTGTTACAGGCTGTTTGCCCACAAAACAGGAAGTGTTTTGTTCCCATTATTCAACCACTGAAATCTAGAGCAGGGATTCTCAGCCGCTCTTTGAACAGGTACATGGTGTGTTTTCCCACTTCATATAAGATAAGATTTTATTGATCTCACAATGGAGACATTTACTCGTTACAACAGTCCTTAATAACGCAAAGGGTGTGCAAATAGTAAGGAAATGCGCAAACATGTAATTATAGAATAAAGGCCCTAAAGGAGGCAAAAACTATATCTAGCCAATCAAAATAGAACAAAAGTTGTAATGGCAGTTTATAGTTTACGGATGTCATTGATAAAGTGACATTGATAGCAAGTATTTGTAAACACAGAGGTTATTACACATAGTATAATATTATTGTTATTGCAAATAGTAACTGACCCAAGTCTGACAGCGGTGGGTATGAAGGACCTCAGCTCCTCTTCAGTCCTGTGCACTGGGCGAAAGGTGTTGTCCATGATGGATGTGAGCTTGGCCAAAATCCCCCTCACCCACATCCTCCACAGAGTTAAGTGGGCAGCCCGGGACAGAGTAGAGGTGGGTGATGGTGATATTAAGAAAAATTGATATCTCGATATTTTGTGGGACTTTCTCGATAAAAATAATGAAGCTATATTTTTGTATGCCATACAAAATATGCAAAAATGATCTGTTCATTTAGATTGCGGTGTTGTCAAAAAGATAATTGTTTTGGAAAAAAAAAACACTATACACATCAAGTATATTTCATTTTGGCAGACGTTTTTGTAGCTTTTTGTTAATTTCTTGACATTGGAGATATATTGTAAATTTGCTTATCTTCCAAACAACAATTTCAATACTATCTTGTAGACGATATATTGCCTCACATCTAGGCTGGCCCTCCTGACCAGCTTGTTCAGTCTCTTCATATTATTGCCAATTTAAGGATGCAATTAGTTTATAAAGCTGCAGGGTTTCAAGTTGCATTTTCAGGCTTTTTCAAGTAATAATTTTGAAAGAAATCATTCACTAAGTGATTAAAGCTCTTGGGAAAGACTTGGCACCCACTGAAAATGGCTCTGCGTCCCAGTTTTGGGTCACAACTCGCCATTTGAGAACCACTGTGTTTCCCTCACCATGAAAATACAGTGGTTCACCTGATCGGCGAGTAGTGGTCAAGTGGAACAATTACACGTTCTACCATTAAAAACAAAGTAGCCCACAGTCATGCTGCTCTTGGATTATTGATGTATGATTATGATGATATGATCTTTGTGTGTGTCTCTCCATTCCTGCAAGAAATTCAACATTTTCTTCAACTAAGCAGGCACAGATGGCACACTAAATACATACATTTTGACTATATGCACATTATATTTCAATAAATATACTGTACTTTTCTTTGGTCGCAATTTTGTAAAAAGGGTGCCTTGCAAAAGGTCTTGCATCTAGGTGAAATGAGCGACTAAATCAGGGTTTATACAGGTACCGGCAAGTCAAATTTAATGCAATACAACATTTTGAATGCTACATAAGCCACAAATCAGCACATAAAGTATGTAATATTAATTTCCAACGGACACATTTTACCAGAAATACATATGATTTCTGCCAAAACTCCAGTCTAGACCCCACTTTTTGTATTTTTGACAAACTTTATGCTGTAAAATTACTTTTGATTTAATGCCAGTTTGAATTCTATTAAATGCTTTTTAATGACATTTAAGGCTTTATTTTTGACACAATTCATTTAATGACTTTTTATGCCACGCGGAAAACCTGTAAATCTTAACTAGTCAAAAAAAAAACTCACATTTGGATTAATAATCTGAATTGGAATCATTTAAACGAATATAGATATGTCCTTTTTGCAGTGCACGTTGATGTTTTGAGTCATTTCAGGTTGTACTGAATGAATAATAAAAGTGCTAGGTTACTTCCTCGTTCTGGTTTCGCTGACATGGGGAAACAGGTGTTGCAGGTCCCGTGCGGAGGTCTCCGAGCCTCCTCCTGTAAGAGATACTTCACAGCGCATTCCTGCCTGTGATACTGCCATGTTTTCTCTGCTCTGTTTTCCGTCAGCTCCTGTAAAAATAATCTCCCAGAGCACATCTGCGAACAATAGCAGTGATCTTTCCGGCGTTGATACCGTGGCCCAGGTCCCGGTATGTGCAATGTGTTTTTCCCGTAGACACTGACAGTGAGGAGCAGGAAGTCTCACGCGGAAAGAATGGCGCGTGTTACAGAGAAGAAGTTTCCAGGGCAGAAACAGGCCACGCTCGCGACTTTTTCACTAACATAATACCAAAAGATCACAGAGGCATGTCTCTCCTGTGCCGCCGAGTTTTAGACCGGAGAGAAGCGCAGAGGCCCGTAGCCTTTCTGTGTCTAACTAGCAGCGTGGGAACACACATTCTAATTGTTTGTTCAATTATTTTTCTTGGACGTCGCACCTGCGCTTCTCCGAGCGAACTCCTGAGACCCAAAGCACAATTAAAGCCTGCGGCGCCGACGTCTGTTTAAACGGCGTGGAGGGAGGCGGATAAATACCTTTTTAGCGCACAAGGTAACAAGCCAAGGGTGACAGTGAGAAGGCGCACGGGGAGCAATTTCCCATTTATTTGTCTTCGGATTTGACCTCACTTTTGACAAGGTTCCAGGGCTCATTACTGTCTGTGTCCAGCCTCTAATCGAGCCCCATTACAAGTGTTGAGCGGGCTGCGAGTGCGGCTGTGGGCGGCACACGCGGCAGAGATGATGCCCTTTGAAACCTTCTGCGAGCTGCACATTCTCTCACACCAGGAGCAGAGGTGGAACAAAAGCTCTGTGCTGCTTTTCTTTGTTATTTACACAGTTATGGACATTGGGCTAAGGCAAATTTTACTCAATGTACTCAATGTTAAAAGCAAATTATCAAGATTATTTCAATGTACTTTCCATAATTGGTGAATGAGCAGCAGAAGCGTGAACATTACTGGAAGGTTCAAGGCTCTGTTTGAAAGTGTTAGGTCTGGTCTAGCCTGGCCTTAGCCATGCGTAAACCCCGGTCAATTATCATTTCCCTACATGTTACGTCTGGGTCTGATCTCAGCGGCCGCGATACATCGGAAGAACTTCATCCGAGCCATTCAGCGAGCGGGCGAGGCGGGTGTTGTAGGTGACGTCATAGACGGGAGCAACGAAAAGGTTAACGCCCCCTTTTCGGTGACACCAGAGGCTCCGTCCATTGAGATTAATGGGGAAACATCGGCTGAGATCTTCACATTGACGTCTGAAAAGTAGCAATTTATGCGTTTTGTATATTTGTCTGATATAAGAGGTAAGCAAATCAAGAGAACTTTTTGCTGTAGAAGATTCACAGAGCGGACAGTTGTTTTAAAGTGGGCTAAAGTTAGCAGGAGGTTAGCATGTTCAGACTTCAATAAAAAGTGTGTAGCCGTTCATAGGTCAAAAACGAAGCAATGTTGAAATATAAGAAGCTGCAAAATTACTCAAAGTTATATGGGCATTTGAATTTGATCTTGGATTTGATCCAATTTGATCAAATGAAGTCACTATGAACGTGACAGACCATTGAGCTTTTTAATTGGTTCAGGTGCTATGGAAACTTTGGGGGTCAATATCAAGACAGGTGCTAAATAGCGAGTGAAAAATTAAAGATGCTATTTTGAGGCTGTGTTGAAATCATGCTTATTACAGCATTAGGGCCACAAATCTGATATGTAAATGTAAATGAGAGTTCTACATGAGGCAAATGCACATAACTGGGCTGCTGATCCACTTTTGCACATACGATTCATTTTGCACATGAGCAAATGGTGGATGACCCCCTTTGTGTTTCACGCACACAAAACCAAAAATCATCAAGTTTCAAGTTTAAAATATGTGGCACTGGTGAAAAAATAAGACAAATCAATGGTTTTGGATGAATTCACAGGGACAGAGGGCTCAAATCTGGGACTGTTCTGGACAAAGTGGGACATCTGGCCAACGTATAAATGAAGTTGACTAATATCGAATCAACACCCGACAGCAAGGGTTCACTAACCCTCTCCAGACCGTCTGCTCATGAAACTGCCCTTGTTAGGTCTAAACCCCTCTCTTAACCTCTTGACTTTCCTATTGTTAGTGTCTTCTCTTCTCATTAGAATGACATGGATGCCAGTCATTGTTCGACAGTGGTTGGGCTCAGATAACCCTCCAAGCTGCACACCTCCCCGCCTGCAACCCCCCCATACATTATTCAACGCTACATTAGAATAGCATAAAGCCACGGGCCTTGTCAGAACAGCTGAAAGTGCCTGTCACAAAGTTTTTTCTTTTTTTTTCCAGAGTTCCAGAGCAGCGCCGATCGCCTAAATGAGAGGGATTAAGCTAACCAGAGGAAGAGCAGGGCTGGATTAGGGCAGTGGCCATGCACACAGCGGGCATTCAAGCAGGAGGAGCAACGTTTTAAAGAAGGGGAGAGCAGAGACGAGGCAGCGGAGCACAGCCGTCAGAGCCTGATGGACCAATCGTTTAAACAAACACGCGACATGTGCTTCAACTGCGGAACAGGACGAGCGTGTCACGGAAAGTCAGGGAAGAAGCCCACTCAGCGGCATTCAAAGCATTTTCACTGTTCGACAAAAAGCATCACCAATCCTTTAGCAAGGATGTCAAGGGAATTTAAAGGGCTTTACTGTATAGCAGTGTGTTTTGATTTCCATTTGTGTTGTCCAAAGTTTAATGAGCAGTGAGATTTTTTGGGCTATATTTTGATATATTGTGCTATATTGTGATTGCTATATAACATTGACACCATGCTATGCTATCTTATTGGTATCGCATCAACACCATAGAGCTAGTATCGATATTTTTTGTTTACATTTTTCACTATTTTATTCTTACTATTTCTGGCTCATCTGATTCGCTGATGGCTCATCTTTCTCTCTTAACAATCTTTGTACTGTTACTCTCCTCTTTCTCTTGGGTTCTGAGCTCGGAGCCGCTTAACCTGCAGAAGCCAGATTGATATGTGTAGCTCTAAATTGAGTTCTACACGTTATCAATCTGGAAGACTCCCGTGCAAACTGTCCGCGAAAAGGACGGACAATCAGTACAACACTTTGAGCTGATTGGGCCCCAGTTAGTACACGCCTTCCTAAATGTGGTTTTAGCCAATCATAGCAGAAAGTCATGTGACGTATCACCCGCAGCAGGAAATCTAGTCGGGAGGGAAAGCACAAAGATCTTTTCCAACTACAAACGCACAAAGGGCTTCCCCTTGCTCCTTTTTTTAAACGAGGAATGGTCGGTATTTCAGCTAAAATAGAGTCAATTGCTGCATCTACGAAGTCCTCCGAGGTAGCCATGTTTGTTTTTGCCGGGGCTGACTGTTGTCATACCTACATATCTACACAGCAGCATGTCATTGGTCCGAACCACTGGTTGTGACAAGACGCACCGATCAGCTGCCGCCTTTTAAGATGGATTTGTTGTGAGACAGAAAATTCAGATCTCGCGACAATTGATGTTAGATGCCGCTGTGATAGCGAGTTGTTAGATGCAGGTAGCGGGCTCGTCTATAACACATTTTTAAAGAGTCCAGGTTAAACACAGACCACAATCTTATAACCTATACTCGTTCTATGAAAAAGCATGATTACCCGGATTCTGAACAGTAGTTTTATGAAATTATACATTCCTGGAGTGATTTATTGTATTTGTTAATCATGAAACATAAAGCGCATCTATTTTCCATTATAAACAAAAGTACTTCGTATCTGTATCGGCTCAAGTATTTACTTAGTATTGATCAATACCAAAATTTCAGGTATCGCACAGCTCTATTTATTGGGTTACACTCAGTATTTTAGGCCTTCTTAGGAAAGTTTTTGGATTTCACAAAATGTGATCCCAACTGAAAATGTTCTTCTGGAAGAACAAAAATGAGGAGAGATTGAAATTTTACAAGTAAATAACACCCTTCTCGAATGATTGGACCTGATTGGACTCCTCGATCCCTGCGCAAAGAAAAGCTTTTCTCAATGAACCACGTGTACAATTGGGCACTAATACAATGACAATTTAGTCAAAGGAACCAAAAAAAATTCTAATCTGAGCAAATGCCCAGTGGTTTGGAGACTTGTCCAGGTTGTTTTGAGGATGTCATTTCAGTTTCAAGAAATGAGCCAAACCAATTCAGAAAAACTGCAAATTGGTACGTAGAAAGCATGAATTGTTGTCTCAAATCTGAGAGCTACTTTGTTATCCCCTCATTTTCCTCGTTCCAGTCGAAGTTGCCAGGCGTGCCATTGTTTACTGCCCAGGTGAGTTGTACCATTGCGTTACATTCACACTTGAACAGCTTCCACCGCACCTGCTGATATGTTGGAGGCGCGCTGTTTGCGGATGCGTGTACCTGCGCGGAGGATGAGACCGCGGACCGTTTGGCGAGGTCTTTCCACAGATTTACGAAGCTGGAGGAGGGGGCTGAACAGGTGGCGGAACAGTGAGGAACACGTACGAGACAAACAGCCCACACCTGCTCCATTACCAACCTGCTTCCTCCTCCTTCACACAAACACACACACACACACGCACAAACACACACACACACAAACACACACACGCATAGAGGCGCCATAGTCCGCATTCCAACTGGAGGCTACACCAGCGGCCAACAGCTCACGCCAGGCTCCTGTACCACACGCCGTCCAAACTCAAGCACAACAAACCCCCCGCAATACTCTGTTTCAAATGCTGATTTTGTTCAAATGCGGACATCATGTGGGAAAGAATGTGCTTGGGCAACTTCAAATGTAATATTGCAACAAGTTCATCAGATAGAATAGTAAAAAAGACACCACATTCTTTCAATTTGCAGGTTTTGGTCTCTTAACATGAAACATTCACCTGGAAACAAATACATTACCGAATCTTTACAATAAGGACTGTAATTATTGCACTGATTCAATGTTTCTCCATAGAACTATATGGGAAATTGTAAATTCAAAGACCATTTTCTCAAAACGCATTTTTGTCGCATTGTGGCATCAGCATTTCCATCAGTAGCTCCTACAGGCTCAAAACTTTCTAGTCATATACTTCTACTCTGTTCAGAGGGATTTTTCAATATTTAATTGCAAAATCATAAATTTAAACCTGGCTCTATCTGTTATGTAGGTTGTATTGCCAAAATATAGGTAATTGTGGCCATTTTTACACATAACATGGTTATTTTTAAATGATAACACAAGATTGCAATACATTTTTTCCTCATATTTACAGTATGTCAGTAATATACAGCAAAGTTTCACCTTGATATGACTCCATGGAGTGTCTCGCCTTAAAAAGCCTAAATTAAAGTGGACATATGCATAATTGAGGCTTTAAAACATAATTTTGTGTACCTCAGCATTGATACTTTACTTTTAAAAATCTGAAAATCATCCAAGGTCCGTTTTGAAAAAGAAATTGCAACATACTGTCAATTTACAGTATATAGGCATAATACTTTTTAATTAGGCTATTAATAATACTTTTATCTTAATATAATAAAATATGCAATTAATTATAATCTGACATTTATTTTTATTCTAGTAAAATACCTTTCGCCTCCAAAAAGCACCTAATGCCTATACAGTATAATGAATTTCCACACGCTGCCAAAGCAAAGCCGTGGGGAGTGAAGAGGGGAACCACTGTGTCCTGGTTTAGACCTGGTTCAGTTCGGGTTTGGGGCTGGTTTAGTCCTGGTTCATTGTCAAAAGTCTTCCTCTGCTATGAAGATTTTTAAGAACGATTGGGAAACAGTGCTATACTATTGGCGCAACATTTCACGGTATGTACGCATTACTTAGATAAATATATCCACTCATCACGAATGAGGAGTGGATTTATTCGGTCTGGTCCAAAGGTGGGATAACAGGTTCGGGTTCAGATGGGTCAGCGGTTAGGCCCCGATCTGGAGCCAGGTCCACTAAACCGTGACCTCTGATAGCGTAATAGCTGAGTTACAGGGGCCAACTTTGAACAGAAATTTGTCTGGAGCTCCCCCTATAGGCAGCAGTAGGAATGTCACAATGAACATTAGCATCATTTCCTGAAAGAAAAACCAACCAACTCCGCAGCGTTGTGATGAACAAAACAGGTTTGGAGAGAACTTTGAAAATGTGGAGGATATAGTTTCATATTTGATGTCTCTCTTGAATATTGTGATAATAACAACATTTTACTAAACCAGTTCAACACACTACATTCCACTGAGTTTAAGCAAAAATCACAACAAATGTATTTTTCCAAATAATTATGTCAAAGCAAGATTCAAATCAATAAATATTGACCAAAACAAGGAAAAATGTATTCAAAATTGCACATTTTTTCACTTCTTTCACTTTTGCAAATTAGCAAGTGCAAGCTAGAAAATAGCATAGAGAACTGACATCACAGTGCAATGCATTATGGGGATTTTGCCACCATTTTTCAGGGCCACAAAACAATGAAAACACAGCCCATTTGCAGTATTATTCCCTCATAGATGGAGCGTTCTAACATGGCAGTCAACTACACAACAGGCCTGAACTCTCCTGAAGTGCATCTAGCTCCCCTTAGTTCTACAGTTAGCAGTTTGTTGTTTGGACCCGTAAGATGGCGCCTCAACCACATACACATCAACACAATCTGCTGGCCACGCCCCATTACGTGACATCACATTCCAAAGCTCTATAGCTATTTGTGGGCAATTTTAACCCAATTTACCATTTGAAATAGGGCCATATTATTGGATATGTAAACGAGAGAATGCTGCGTGTGTTAAAAAAAAAAAAAAAGACTTTGCTGCTGATCCATTTTTACACATGCTATTTGTTTTGCACATGAGCAAACGCCTGGTAAATGACTCACTATGTGTTTAAGCTTAATGTAAATGTAGACCTTAATGATTTTGCAATAAATTGTGGTTGATTTATTTATTTATTTGGTTTATTTGATAGGGACAGATACAAAAGAAAGAACATAGACAACTGTAGCACAGTAGTCTGATGTATGCATCACAGCGCTTATAGCAAAAGCTAATTTGCAGCACTTGTCCCTAGAGGGGCTTTTTGACAATACAGAAGTACAGTATATATAAAATGTTAAATGAGTAATGAAAAGACATTGCCTGTTACAAACTTAAACTGTACAGAGAATAAGAGAGAGAACAAAAAAGGACACGACAGAGAATCAATTAAACATGAACACACTGTTGCTGCTGGCACATCCATGATTTTGAAAGTTTTTTAAAATTTATTTAACGAGTCTTCAATGTGGCGCTGCTGACTCTGGAAGTCAACGCTATAACGGTTCTACGGATCTGTCTTTGCGTGATGAACTCGCGACACAGGATTTGAAGGCGCTCGCTAGCTCCGTTAATTTGCTTGACGTAAACAAAGGCACTGAAGACACTTGCCGTGCTCTTGGATTCGGGAGAGTACGCTCCTCCTGAAGCTGAAGGTCTATCAGCTCGGTGACAGGCTCAAAAGTGTGACACGCGGCTAACCATGGCTGACGGGGGGTCTTTTTGTCGGGTGCCCGGTCGGTGGTGTGGCGAGGTGCGCCGCGGTAATCGTCCTGACGGGTGACACATCTGTGGAAAGCACGAGATGATGGCCTGTCACATGACCTGCACCTATCAAAGCCGTCCTGTCAAGGTAAGCAGAGAGGGAAATTTGTCCTCTGTATTTGACCCATCCTGTTCTTTAAACCAGGGAGCCCAAAGGTTTTTCACGGATGGCCAGAATAGGCTGCAGGGCCAAACAGATCTATGATTAACCTCTTAAGACCTAGAGTCCCCGAAAATGGGGATTTTTTTTTCAGATACAGTTACTGACCTACGTGTTTTATGCAGAAAAATATTCCAAAGTTGCAAATTAGTGACAGCTGATGTGGGATTATCCATTTCTGTTGTTATTTCCTACACCACAGGGAGGAAAAAGGCCTTTTTGCGGAAAAATGTGTGTGTTTTTTTCAGGCAGAAATTCATTAAAACCTATGGCCTCATTTTATTGTCAAACAACATCATTTATTTTTATTTCACTTCCACCGTCATCCCAAAGCTCTACCAAATGTGTGGACACGAAGATTAGCCATGTACACCTGGGATGTAAAGACATGATTTTTGGAGAAAAAGGCCTAGGGCTTAAGAGGTTAAATATCCTTTAATTACTGTGCTATTGAGTAGGACATGCTGTTTTGGTGTCCTTACTAAGACAGCCGTCAGTGCACAAATGTATCAAAGTACATACTTCTCATAAATCTAAGCACCATTTCGAGGGCCAAATTAAACCCCTTGGATGACCAAATTTGGCAAGCCGTAAGTGCTTTTCTTTTTGACAAGTTGAAAAAGCAAAGCACAGAGCTGGGGGTCTCGAGATAACTTCCAGATATAGTGTGTTTAATTTAACTATAAATTGAAAACAGCATAGATTTATCAATTGTGGTCAAATAATAATCAATGTAAATATGCACTGGCAACCAGTTTTAGCATTGTACTATACAGTATACTTTATACATATTTGTTTTTCGGTCTAAAGCTGCTCACACACTAGACTAGAGGACTTTTAGCCAGATTTTTTGTCATTCTGAGTCTGAGGAGGTGTGGCTCAATAAAAACTTTCACTGATGCCATGATGGGACTCCTCATGTGTGTAGTGTGTCCTCATGTGTGTCCTTAAGTGTGTGTGGTCTGTACAGATTTAATATCTCAAAAGATTTAAAATCCTGTAGTGTGTGGGCAGCTTTAGTCTGACCGGTCACCTAGGACCTGTTTGCAAGGGGAGACCCTATAACGGGAAGACCAGGGCCAAACCTTCCAAACCAGGCCCAAAGTAAAGCACAACTTTCTACAAATGTTAGTGCTGTGCATCATATATGAGCTAATGGTGAATTTGAGCAGGCATTTTTACAAGAACTGAGGCATTTTCAGTATTTTCCATGTGTAAGAATGTTGTGCAATATAAGAAATTACCGTCTTAAATCAGACAAATGGCTTGAAAATGCTTGCATTTAGAGAATTTGTGTTGATTTTAAGTGGGTATGGACTATGTTGGATCAATTTAACTAAGTAAACAAAACAAAAAAAAAGGTGACAAAAATGTCCATAGGAAAAAAAAAAAACTTGTTCCATTGGCAATCTTAATTTAAAATGGTCTAAATCCACAAATTGTTTCAATTCATAACACTGTAAAGCCATTTTCTCATCTGAAACACGTTTTTGTTCCATCACAGAGGGCCGGATTTTGCCCCCAGGCCTGACGTTGCCTACCCCTGCCCTATAACAGAGCGGTTCATTCAGACGCTCAAACACGGTAAGGTGGCGATTTGTTATTATTATTTGCAAACTTATTTTCTTCTTTGGTGGCACATTTCCTGACTTTTTGCACCCCCCTGTGTGATCTTATCTCAAGAGCGGTTGTAACAAGTACATTTCTCCATTGTGAGATCAATAAAGTCTTATCTTTTACGGTGAGGGTCCCGGATTGTGTGCATGCTAGTTTTGGGGGTCCCAGCCTCAAAAGCTTGGGAAACCCTGGTCTAGAGGTAAATTCTCATTAAGTTTAAGATCTTCTTTTACTAATTTGCTGTGGCCCAGAAAATCTAATCAATCTAATCATGTGAATGCTTGATGCCATAATTGTACTATTGTACCATTGTACTAAAGTCTAGATAGTATTTTTTTCCACCAGTGAGAGAATATTTTACTTTTTGGTAAGTGAGAAAACACACCAGAGGATATTGTGAAAGAGATTTGATGCCATGAGTGACCCAATTAGACATCAAACCTCTAAAGTTTGGAAAGTGCCTCCTTTTAGCCGGGTCGTTAGTCTGTACAAATGAAACTCAGGGCGTCTGCTGTTTGCGCTGGCCAATCCCCTGGTCATTTATTAGCATCTTGTCTGTGAAGAGATACGAGCCAGTCTCAAATCCACAGCCAGCTCCTCATCAGAAACAAGGGGGCCCTCAGAACGGTGGCGTGCAGGGGGCCCGGGGCCGCGGCTCTGCGGGGCACCCCGGGGACGGCCCATCCAGCGCGTTTTGTCAGAAGCGGGGAGTTCCCATGAAGCGGTGAATGGGTGTTTTTTTTTTCCTTTTTCTGTTTGGCTGCTGTCACGCGCTCCTCGGCCGCTCGGGGCCCCGCGTTCCCTCTCGCTCACTTCGTCTTTATCTGCTCCTTCTGACAGCCCACTGAACCCTGCCTCGGACCGCCACTCCTCTGTTGTTCTTTAAGCGCGTCCTCTGGTGTGGCTCCGCTCTCGCCCGGCGCTCATTCAGACAGAGCTAACAGCGTCCCGGGGCAGCGCGGAGAGAGGAGTCGGTCCGAGCACCGTTAGGGAAATGCTCATGTCTTCAAACCCAGCTGCACCGCTCGGATTAATGAGGAGATTGTCAGCACATCAGAGCTGACGGCTGTGACGGGGCGGGGGGGCCCGAACACACGGAGCGCGGGCAAACAAGTCCACCAAGGACCGCAGCCGTTGTTGTCCAAGTGAGTCGGAGAAGTGATGTGAAGTTAGAGCTCAAAAGCCCTTAGCCTCCTCCGGTTAAGAGGGTTTTATGTCCACAGAATAACGTCTCAGATGAAGCAAAACAAGCAACTGATTTAACTGTAAACTTTAGCACTGGATGAATTTAAAGTATTTGTTTGTAGCGAGGCAAAATATACTCTGAACTCCACAACTATCTAGGCAAAAATTCTTCAGTCTTCATCTGTACTCTGTAGTTGAAGTGTAGGACGTTTCGATCTTACTCCAAAGATCGTCATCAGATACACAACTATCTAGAAATTTAGTTACACTGGAATTATTAGTATCCACTTTTTATATTTTACAATGTCACAATATCAACTAAACAAACTTAAAACGTGTGTTCAGCGAGACACCTATAAGCTTTGTATTTAAACTCATGTTAAAAGGTGAAACACTGCAGGTGAACAGGGAAACAAAGTGAGAGAAAAATATGAGAAGAAATGTATTGGGGGTTTTCATAACAAGACATTTTATGTGTGAAAATGGCCGAAATTGCCTATATTTTGTCAATGAAATCTAACAAATTGATGAAGCCATGTTTAAATGTTTAAAAGTTTACAGTTTTTTAATCTTTTGGCCATTTTTGATGATTTTTTTTTTCACTCATGGTTAGATAAGATAATATTATTGATGTCACAACAGCTCTTAAGGCACTATACCTGATTTTTTTTATTACAAACAATGAAAGCGGAAGTGAGTAAATTCAATTGATAGTTCTGGTTCAAAAACATTCCTAACTTTCCGAGCACATTTCTAAAATCCAATTTCTTCATAGAGATGTGTTTATAAGCAAATTTCACAACTGGCGGGGTCACTTTTACGGGTCACTTTCACAGAAATGCAAGAAAAGCAGCCTGTAAACTCATGACACTGATAAAAATGCTTCATATTTTGATTATTTCCACAAATATCTTTAGTTTACAATGTACTAAAGGGCGACAAAACAAATGTCATTCCTGATCTAGGTTAAAAAAAAAAGAAAGAAAAACAAAAACAGGTGTAGTGCCTTTAAGATAAGTGGTTGTGTGAAGCCATTTATTGTCAAAGAACTGAGTTTACTCTTTTGAAATCATAACGAAACAGAAACTACTCAAATGTCCCTGATCTAACGTTTACATGACCTTCAACAACTGCCAGGAAAACTGTTCAGGAGCAAAGAAAAACTCACTTCAGCTGAAATACAGGACTCTCCGACAAAATTGATGTCTGTTTCAAGATGCACAATATGGACATTTGGCGAGTTTGTAGCATAAACAAACAGGCTTTTTGGCAATAAATGGCTTCACGTAACCACTAACCATGAGGGAAATAAAGGTTTTTGCGTTATCATCATATTACATGAAACATCCCCTGACATTCTGCCGGGGGATGTAAACTTTTGTGCACAATTGTATGGTTTTATTTTGTTGAATTGCCAAGATATTCTCAGAGTTGCTTTTGGATTTCTTGTTTAGCTTTGAAATAAACTAACTAGTAGTGATTAAATCTGTAAAAAAAATATATATCAAATTTTACCTTGTTTTTTGTTGTTTCAAACCCAATTAATTAGTCTAGGAATTAAGGAGCTACTAAAGTGGAGGTTTGGCTGCAAGAATGTAATAAAACTGTCATTTTGAGAAAAGAAGCTTTAAAGTTTTGTATCATGGCTATTGCTCATCCAGTCCATCCATGTGTCATGTGGATCAAACATGTGTGATTGTGAATGGCTATGTGACAAACATGCAGCGATATACAGTAGTTGTTTCCTAATAAATCCAGACGTGCGGCTCGTGAAAACACAGCCTAATACAGTAAACATTGTAAAGGCTGAAATTGGTCTTTACTTTGACATTAAAACTAAGATGTTATGGGAGAAAACAAAAATAGACAACGTTTTCACCTGCCGTGTCTCGCCGTTGCAACATCTCATGGAGACGAGCTGGTGATGCCCCGCTCCCAGCGCCATGAAAGGAAACAAAAGCTTGTATTTTATCATACTCGCTGGGTGACATGTTACACAGTGTGACTTTAAAGTACACAGTTCACAGCCCACCCCCCTCCCTCCCTCCGCTCTCGAACAGCGACAGCCCGGTGCCGTTCTCATGCTTCTGCCGCTGAAGGTGCGAGGATTTGTCTCCTTTTTGGAAACATTAATAACACCGCGCTTCAGTGATTTCAGGGCACCACCTCATTATAGCGTACGGGCAGGGAAATAAAGCATCCGCGCTGGCAGCTCCTCTGTTTGTGGAGAGAGGGACGGTGTTGTTGAGGCGGCAGGAGAGGGCAGTGTGCAGCAGGGGGCAGCACTCATCACTAACACTGGCATTCACAAAACTGACACTCTTGTCTTGGAGATAATCACAGTCTAATCCAGGAGTTTCCTAAACCTTTTCAGGCAGCGATCCCCAAAATCTCAGAACGCTCTACTATAAAATATGACTGCAAAACATTTCAAATCTGGTTCAGGTGTTGGAGAGGATTTTGTCAGAGAAAAACACAGAAAAAACAATCTGTGTAGGTTCTCGTCGTACAGGGGTTGTCCATCATAGGTCAAGATTCTTCAGTCTTCATCTTTACTGTTACTATTACTGTTGGTACCAAGGAGAGGAGGGACTTGAGGTTAACTCCTCCTTCTGGTTTGCTCTTAAGAGACCCACAAGCGTGTTTAAGTCTTTATTCGCTGATGACGATCTTTGGACTAAGATCAAAGCGTCTGACACTTCAACTACAGAGTACAGATGAAGACTGAAGAATCTTGGCCTCGAAATACATAATAATATCCATAAACTGTGGCTGCGGTTGGCCTATGAAATATTAGCCAATGGGAATGAGAAACTTGTTGTTTCCAATTGGCTGCTGGCTTGTCAATCACACTTTTCTGTCTGGTAACTGGCATCTGGACACTGGACTCATGTTGGTTCCCGGAACATAAAGCCATAAAAGAAAGTCATTTTTTGAGGTAGCTGATTGGAAGAAGAGGGGAAGTGCAAGAGAACTGAGCCGAGGGAGCTCTGGGAGATTCTTTTCAGCGATGGCGTGTGCTAAAGGAACAGAAGATTCTTTGGTTGCTAAATGGTTTCTGGACAGATAAACTTTTTGATATTACTTTTTGAGTAAGAACTGTACTTTTTGAGGTTAGTAAACATGGAAATATGGTCGATCACACTAGCATTTTCCGTAAATGCATCTTCCACAGTATAAAATGTGAATGTTGTTGCAGCTACAGTACTAGCAACTGTAGACCATTGCTATAAATGAGTCAGACATGTTAGAGGTTGAAAGAAGTAGTATGCAGCAGTGACCCCAACCACTATCTGAACAATCTAAGGTGCTGTTTATACGGCAACAATCTCCAGCAAAGCGCAGCAGTCGCGTCCTCTCGATCTGCTTTCACGCATATCATACGCTTTTGCATGCACTGTGAGTAGAAAGAAGACTCCCTGTAAAGTTTTGGTTTTGTGTCTCTGAGGCGACTCTGGTGCGTCTAAAGTAAAAGTAAGTCATTGTAAATTATTTACAGACAGTTATTTGATTAAATAAATGTGAGAAGTCAGAAAGCCAAATAATTATCAATTGTGATGTAGCCAATCAGTGTTCAGACAGCGGTTGGGATGCCATCGTTCTCCTTTTGCGTAGTTCACAAGAGGCAGAGTGTCTGAAAACGGCCTCCCGCTGAGAAATGAAACCACCTACTCCACTGTATTCAGTGGAGCCAGGAGCCAGAGGATACGATGTGAGAACGGCATGTGTCGTGTGACAGATACTTGCTTCCGATACCAACGTTCTGCCGTTTTGTCGTGGTGCAAACTACGCCTAAAGAGCAGGCAGGAGGGTAGTGTTCATACAGAAGCACTATTCATAAAAGCGTTGTTGGACTTCTTATCCGCCACCGAATCCTAGGTATTGCCTTTAATGTTTTGTCAATGTTTTGATTAATTTTACTAAAATACAGGGGGGTTTTTTAAGACTAAATATTTTTGGCTATTGGGTGAAATAAGTATCACTGTAAAGTTTCTGTCTAAAATAACATTACAGAACTGTTATCTACATACTTACAATTACGTATATGTACAACCATTCTTATTTATTTTTTCATTTGAACATAAAAAACAAAGAGGATGCAGCTAATGCCACATAATGAATATGAATGTCCACAAGTAACTGGAAAAACACACTTTATACCCCTACCTACATGAATATAATGTGTGAGTGGGTTATTGAGGGCAGGGCTGTCGACAGACTTGCTGAGGCCCAGGGCAGGAAGGCCATGGCCCCCCTTTGCTCATTTCTTGTTTTTTATAGGAAAAAAAATAAGACGGTATAGGCACTGATTGGTCTTTCACCGAAAGTGTGTGTGCTTATTATTATTTGAAATATGTAATAGCAAAATCAATAAAATGTGTGTTTGACTTGTTTGACTCTGATCCAAAAACAAAACACTCCAAACTTCATTTCCACTAAAAGTTCCTCTTCAGACTCCACTGGTGTGAAAAGTGAAATGAGCAGTTGAAAAGGCGTGGAATGATGAGAGCGGAGCACGCATCAGGATTGTGGCCAGTGTGCTGTTTATTCAGGCTGGACAGAGGCCAGTGGTCAGGCCGGCTGTGGGGGGGGTCAGAGGAGCAGAGCCGGGGGCCGAGGCGCAGTGAGCCCACTGACAGAGCGCTCTGATGTGCCTGACCTCCGAGACACTGGGCATCTTCTACTCCCGCTCAAGTTCACAAGACACGTGCAAGCGAGTGCAGCGTCTGAAAAGTACAGTTTTACCAAAGTTGCCAAAACAAGCTCCCAAATGTTTGGATTCATTTATTAATATTAAAAGTGATGCCTAAGAAAGAATGCAAAATGTAGCTCGATTTTAAAATAATATTTCACATATGAAAAAGCTGAAGATCAGAGACATTTGGATTAAGTTATTGCCCAAGAAAGAATGCACTATAGGCTAAGGCTAGTAGTAGTAGGCTAGTTACGTGCTTGCATGTTTAGTTGTTATTGGTCCTTGAGAAGAGTCAATCAAAGAGTCAAAATAGATAGATAGATAGATAGATAGATAGATAGATAGATAGATAGATAGATAGATAGATAGATAGATAGATAGATAGACTCTATCATTCATACACACTTAATAAAAAAGTACAGAAATGGACATCATCACTGTGCATTTAACAGTGCTGCTGGAATCAAGGTCTTCCTGAAATGCTCAGACTTGTACAGAGGGTGCGAGGTATGGTGGTCCTGAGTTTTGAGAGCATTCTCTCCTCGGTCAACTGTTGGACGGTTGGGAGTCCTGATCCACCCACGGAGCCAGCCTTTTCTCTAAGCTTTTTTTTTTTCTAACCTGTTCCTATCTGCAGCACGAACACCCTCTCCCCAACAGGCTACAGCAAAGAACAGGGCACTGGCCACTACTGTGTGGTAGACAGTCCGAAGCAAGGGCGGGCTGATGTTAAAAGAGCCTCCTTAAAAATAGAGCCTGCTTTCCCCCTAAGTAAAGTTGTGTTAAGAACTGGACATAGCATTAAAAAACTGGAAGGATAGTGGGGAACCATTGTCGACTCTCAGATCATCATTACAATTCTGATTTTGATCTTATTCTGCTGCTGTGACAATTTACTCCATATTCAATAGAATGTACCATTCAGTCATCCTAAATACTGTATTCTATATCAGGGATGTCAAACTCATTAGTGGCTGGAGTGAGCATTTTGGTTATTTCTTTAAACATCCATAACTCCTGACAGGAATGGGCTAGATACTAGCCCATAGATATATATTTTTTTTTTGGACATACTCAGGAATTTGTGCTCTCTAAATGAAATCATCTTGTGGGCCGCATTTGGACCGCGGGCCACATGTTTGACACCTGTGTTCTATATATTGTGTATAAAAAGAAGGTGGAAAAAATTACATAATAGACTTTGTTCCCCCTCGCTCGGCCACGCCCCCTAGTATGACGCGTTGCCATCTACTATACTTGAACATTCTTTGTTACGAGTGGACAGGCATTTCAATGTGCTATATATGACTGTGCATATGACAAAAAAACCTTAACCGAACTTATAAGGCCTTGAAAAATATGCATGCAATACAGGACGGAAATAAAACCTATAGCGCGTGGAAGTTTCAGCAGAGAACCGAGGACGTCGTCGATAGTTCTGGAAGTTCAGGCTCCTCTCCAGTACATACGTAACTTCCCTGCATGTATTTACCTCCAGTTATTATCGTTTTAGTTTTGAGTGAACCGTCGATAAACGTCAGTCCTCTGCATAAGGAAGCGCACCTCCAAGGTCTACCACTGACACGGGCTGGTAATTAAAACTGCTTCATCGATGAGTGTGGCTTATTTAGGTTGCAAAAATACTTCAACTGATGTCTCATAATCCTTCAAATATCCAGGCACACACACGGGGGGAAATACATGTATATCAATGCATGTGAAAGCCTAATGATGATATTTGAGTAAAACCTATTCAGAATCAGTTATTGTTGGAGAATCGTATCCATCTGAAAATGAAAAGGCTGATAACTGTCCTGTAATAAACCATTGTCCTTCTTCGGAGTTATGTAAGCAAACTGTCATATTATGCTGAGGAAAGTCCTTTCTGAAGTACATTAAGACACAAGATTTACGCGGCAGATGTGCAGAGCCAATCGCAAACAAAGTAATCAGGTTTACGCGTTTGTGGAGTTTAATCTTTGGATTTTCTTTTTCGAAAACAGGTTTTTGCCCGTCGCAGCCGCCTCGAACCTGCCGCTTATGTAAATGACTGTCAAAGTTCAAAGGGAAAAAGTATTTGCTGCTCAACTTTCTCAATCACAAGTGTCAAATACAGTGCCTCTCGAAAGTACTAATACACCTTGAACTTTTGCACATTTTGTCATGTTTACAACCATAAACATAAAGATTTTATTTTGAATTTTTTACTGGACGTTCATACACAAGTAACAGACAACTGTGGAGTGAAAGCAAAATGATACATGATTTTGTTATTATTTTAAAAATAGAAAAGTGAAAAGTGGGGCGTGCACAAGTATTCATACAGCTTTTTCTGAGTGTATTAAATTGCCTTTAAAACATTCCTAATGTCTGCTGAATGTTCACACCTTGCCCTAATGATTAAATAGAGGCCACCTGTGTGTAATCTACTCTCAGTTTAATTACAGCTGTTCTGTGAGGGCCTCAGAGCTATGGTCAGAGTGTATTGGTCACTAAACAACATCATGAAGGCCAAAGAGCACACCAGAGAGGTCAGGGATAAAGTTGTGGAGAAGTTTAAAGCAGTGTTAAGTTATACAAAGATTTCCCAAGATT
>OMNZ01026636.1:0-20258 GCA_900303255.1 Lesueurigobius sanzi | reverse complement strand
GAGACCCTACCGGGGGCATAATGTCCCAGACACAGAGCTCCTAGGATCATTTGGCTGCTCAGACCCCTCCACCACGATAAGGTTCAAGAGGGGGGCCATCCATTTTCTTCCACTTTATCCGGGGCCGAGTCGCGGAGGCAACAGTCTGAGCAGAGCTGCCCAGACTTCCTGATCCACGCTCACTTCCTCCAGCTCTTCCTGGGGGATCCCAAGGCGTTACCAGGCCAGCTTAAAGACATCGTCTTTCCGGGGGCCTCCTCCCAGGGGGACAGGCCACACCTCTCCAGGGGGGGCGACCAGGAGGCATCCGAAACAGATGCCTGAGCCACCTCAGCTGGCTCCTTTCGAAGTGAAGGAGCAGCGGCTCTGTTCCGAGCTCCTCACCTTATCTCTAAGGGTGCGCCCAGCCACCCTGCGGAGGAAACTCATTTTGGCCGCTTGTATTCGCGATCTTGTCCTTTCGGTCATTACCCAAATCTCATGACATGATAGGTGAGAGTAGATCGACCGGTAAATCGAGAGTTTTGTCTTTGGACTCAGCTCCTTCTTCACCACAACTGTCCGATACTACGACCGCCTCACTGCAGATGCTGCACCAATCCACTCTGTAATTAATATACAGTAAGTATTACTTCCACAAATGTCTGAATAAAGCAATTATATTACCAACAGTTAAGAGCATTAAAAGACGTACCGTATGTTACGATCTCAAAAGTCTAAATATTTAACCCTCACACTGCAACGCAAGTAAGATTTAAATCAGTGGTACCCAAAAGAGGCACTACAGAGGGGCCCCCAATTAGGTCATCTTACAATAATGATTTTGAAAAGAAGTTTCTATTTCTGCAAATATACACCTTGCGTTACTATTAAGTCCATGCTTTTTGCTTATTCAAATGTCTAATTGTAGGTGTACAAACATTACATTTAAACAGAATTAATGCTTATAACTGGGCCCCTGTGGCAACGAGGCCATCAGGACTTACAGGATAGCCGTTTTATTTAGATCAAAGTTTGCCAACCTTTTTCTCTCTGACGCCTAGGCCCAATACTGGATTTTCTTTAATGGAGCATTAGTTTAGTCCCTTTTCAGTATAAACTCAAGACATTTGTGGAAACCATCCTGTGCATCTAATTATAAAGCATTTGTGACCCTGCGAGTTGTGACACATGTTCATGAACTCGTCACTGTGAAGGGCCTTTGACATTGATGACCCCAACAGCTTTGGTCTTTTCCAACGTGACAAAGAACTGCATATTTTTAGAGAAACTAAAGCAATTGTTTTTTATTTCAAAGGTAGGTAAAGATGTAGAATAATAATCCATGTAAAATACATTATAGCCTAATGCTACTCCACCATAACTATCTACATAGTTTGGACTGTTTTTCCAGAAGCCCTGTGGGCTCCAGTGTTTCTTTGCCTCAGTAACGCAGTTGTAATGGACCCACTGTATATAAACATTTTATCATCAGTTTACTCCCCAGGGGTGCCCAAAGTTTTTTGTGATGGGGGGCCAAAATGTAGCACTGTTTGGTATGTAGAAAGACTAAATGCAAATAGATCTATGGTCAAAGATCCCTCAATGACCATGTTATGGAGTAAGACATGCCATGTTGTTGCCCAGGTACTCGGCAGTCTATTCAGTGCATAAATTAATCAAAGTCAAATCTAACCATCTTGTGGGCCAAATCAGACTCCCTGGAGGGCCGGATTTGGCTCGTGGGCCACACTTGGGGCACCCTTGGTTTAGTCCGTTAAACCAAAAGTGAAATAAACAACACAGCGTAGACAGGTTTCACCTTTAAAACTTTGTTTCAGAAAGTCAATGTAACTGTATATACACTTTACAATAGCATACAGCCAGTTGGTTAACAAAGATGTCTCTTTAAATACATCCTCTGCACAGCGGAAATGGCTTCATGGAATATGAATAATCTACACGTTGCTCTTTCCTGCAGAAAAGTGCCATGGTTCAAATTGACTTCAGGACTTTCCCACAAAGCAAGCCATATTCTACATGCTAAGTTTTAACAGCTCAGTGACATTATTCTAAACTAAAACACAAATATTTGTAAGAAAAAAAAGAAAAACTCAATTTGATGTAGTTAAATCTTCATTAATACATTTAAAAGTACATATGACATGCCTTTTGAAATCAAAAATACAAAAGAGTTCCTTATTTTAAGGATTTTTTCAACACATGAAGCATGTATTGTACAACACTTGTACAACAAACCAGTAATGCACAATAAAATGAGCTGAATAAGAACTACTCGAACGTTCACCAATCCTTAACATACAAGCCATGACTAAGACCACAGACCCTCGGTGCCTATGAGGAGTAGAGCGTCTGCCAGTAACGTGATGCGCCGGGTCTATGGTGGCGTTTGTTCTCATGATGATGCAGCGGAAGAGGAACCATTTAAGAGGAATTGAAGACCCACGCTTGTTTTACATTCACTGGACAAGTGCACTCAAGACAATATGTCCACCATTGTGCCTTGTTAAAATGTTGTACATGTTCTTTAACGTTTGTGGGGGAAAAAGGAAAGGGCCGATGTTAGTTTGAGTAAGTTGGACTTTTACAGGATGGTGAATTTAGGAGACTCACAAACACACCGCAAAAAGTGAGACGTTAAATTGGCTTGAATTCAGAATATTTGAACGGATTAGGAGGAATTTTGACTCGAGTAAAATTATCTGCCAATGGAACAAGGATTTTTGCACTTAAGAAAAAATATCACTAACAAATTTCAGGGGCACCAGCACTCTGTTGGAGACAGTGTGGTCACTCAATAGTCTCATACTTTTAAACTATCTTCATTTTGGGACAATGTATTTAAGTTCACGAACGATATCATGGCTTGTGACATCCCCAAGGAGCCCAAGATTTACCGGCTGGGTCTGCTACCCAAGGACTTGTTCCCAAAATTGCTACTAAGAAGGCAATAACAAGAAACTGGCTTAATGGGGGATCCCCCGATTGGAACAGGTCCAAGGGATGGTGGAGGAGGTGCACTCGATGGAGAGACTGGCCATCTTTCTGCGACTACAGGGTCATTTTTAATTTCAAAACTGGTCCGGGTGGTTTGAGTATAAATGGAGGCATTTTATCTCTCCTGCTTGATTTGGTCAAGTTTTGTGTGTTTGACATGCTCCTCCTCTACCCTTCTTTTTTTCCGTTTTGTTTTTGTTCAAGCTACTATTTCCTTTGTATTTTTGTGTTCACAATTTAAAATAACAAAATAAGTTTAAGAAAAAATAACTTCTTGCACAAGAAGATATTGAATATAAATTTTCTTGAGATTACACATTTATTGTTTTTTTTACGTGCAAAAATCCTTGTTCCATTGGCAAATAAGTCAAATTTACTCAAATATTCTGAATTCAAGCAAATTTAACTTATCGAGGGATGCCTTTTTTGCAGTGCATGTACAACTCCAGCTTCACACAAACGGGAAATCTACAGGTTTCAGCAATAATGACCCAGTTCTGATTGTCACTTGCTTTGAGTGGAGGAAAGTGAGAATAGGAGATGGCCAGTCTTTGACGGGGTCATTGTATGGCCCTTCACAGGCAATCCAGAACAGCATACTTTGAAAAGGTAAAAAACAAAAAAAGCACTTAAAATTGCACCATGATGCTCGTCGCTAAGAGATCTAGTAAAAAAAAAAAACAACAGGATCCTGTCACCACATTTTTTTCCATGAAGTCTGGTAAAACAGCTTTAAACATCAGAGATAAACAATTTTTGCTCAAAATCCATTCTGAGCAAAGACATTCATAAAGTTACAATTCTTAAAACATTGCTTATAACTGTGCTTCTCAACATAAAGCTTTATAAAACAAGCTAAGGAGCAGTGAGGCTGAACTTTAGCCCAAAAGGCGAACTGTCAGACAGTACGATGCTGGTACAAGCTCTGGCCACAGATCCGAGTAGACACATGGCAGAGATGTGCTACATTAGTCAAAATGCTACAGACAGAGCCACCACGATGAAAATGAAAGCCGTTTTAGCCAGAATACTTGATTATGATTAAGTACAATACTAATGATAGACAAATGACAAAAGTACTGCAGTTTGCAAGGTTCATGTCGTCACTTTGAAATGAATGCCCGATATTTTTACAATGTTAGATTTCACGGTAAAAGTATCTTCTGGTAAAAAGGCCAGTTTGTTAAAAGCGAGACTAAAATGTTTGTTTTGAGGTTTACTGTGGAGTGGACCTCATTATTACGCACCATTCAAGGTCTTCAATGAAAACAACAATATTTATGTTACACCCCTGTAAAATATAATACAAACATAATACAATTTTATCCGCTTACAAATACCAGAAAATAATAAACTGCAACCAACCGTAGAAACGTGACCCAGCTACAGAGGAATGCATATGATTTACGAGGCCGCAGTTCTCAGGTGATGTGTGGATTAAACACAGTCACTGTGGCGGACACCATTCTGTAGCCAGAGCCACCGCGAGCACCAGAGACTGTTACGGTTCGATGGTGTTCCTCTTCCTGACGCCAGATCCACAAACTGTCCTCTCCGCAACCAGCCAATTGTTTATGGGATGAGTTTAAAAAATTTGTATCCATGTTTGCAAAAACATTACGATTGTTAAGTTAAGAACAATGATATTTTTAAAAGTAAAAAAGGCCGAAAGGAAAGTTAAATGTTTAGAAATGGCAATATTGTAGTTTGTAATCCAAGAGATTTTCTTTTTACAAGGGCATTGTCAGTTATTTCATGATGTCCCACTTTCAGTCGGTGACGTCAGGTTCAGTCAGGGGGCAAAAGGTCGTGAAGACGAAACCTCTCTCGGACGTGTGGTCGGACATCCTCATTCTGATGGGAGCGAGTAAACAGCCAAGAGTCAATACCAACACAACACACGTATATTATAGACGCCATGGGGTCACTCAACTTACCATCTCAACCAATTTCTCCAGAAAGGGCACCAGTTTTAACAGCTCATTGTCATTCTTATCCATAAACCAGCTCTCTATTGGAATCCCATTCGACAACTACAGCAAACAAAATATGAGGACACACTTAGACCAGCCATAAACGAATCATTTAAGATTTACTGTATAACCTCTAATAAATCGTAGGCAAAAATTCTTCAGTCTTCATCTGTACTCGGAAGTGTAGGACGTTTCGATCTTACTCCAAAGATCGTCATCAGCTACTGAAAGTCTGGAGCATCTGATGACGATCTTTGGAGTAAGATCGAAACGTCCTACACTTCAACTACAGAGTACAGATGAAGACTGAAGAATTTTCGCCTACGATGGACAACTCCTGTACGACTGAGAACCTACACAAACCTCTAATAAAAGAAATGTCTCATATTTTGTTTTACCTGATAAGCAAAGGCTTGTGGTGAATTGTCAATGATGATGGTCTTTGACAGATCTCTTCCCAAAATGTTGAGGTCCTTTATGTAGTTTCCCTGGACGCAGACACAATGCTCCCGAAACAACCGGTGTCTGGTTAACACAGAAAAACAAACTTAAACCGGAAGCGGAAACATGTGACAAGGTGAATTTAATACTTCATAAACACCATACCTTACTAGCTGCTTTTTAGGATCCAAGATATTGAGCAATTTGTCTGCATACACCTTCTTTGACGCTGTGAACAGGATAATCTGGAAACAAATGACAAGTTTTTTTATTTTGAAGTTGCAATAAAATAGCATAACACAGACGCACAATGAAATTACCTCATAGATCTGGGACATCCTTTCCAAGAACTCTCTGAAGAACGGCCTCAAACGGACATATACCTGCACAAAAATGATGACAAATATGTATTTTTTTAATTTTACATTTACAATAGGGAGTGGTATCATTTATAAACACGTTAGTAAAGCTTTCAAAACACATCCCAAAAAAAAAATGGCTTTGGCGCCCCCTATTGGCCGCAGAAAGCGCTGTACCTGGTAGATGACGTCCTGAAAGAGCACAGGGAAGGTGAGTGCAGCGTCCTCCAGCTCATTTAAACTGCAGTGGACCAACGTTTCATCCTTTCGAAAAGATGAAGATGTTGGTTAACAATTTGAGCATATTTTTCTAGGATACGGATTTAAAAATATATTAAAAACGTACCAAGTCTAAGACCAAAGAGAACTCCGGTGTACTGCGAGTCTTCAGTGGCAGCGCTGGCTTTCGAGTGAGCTGCTCCTCGGTCAGTGGAGGGACGTGCTTGATGAAAAAATATCTGGAAAACAAACCCAGCAGGAAATCAAACAAGGGCATCAGAATGTCATCTCCTGCATTTTGGTGCTGGTTTAGATGATACATATTTCCAGGTGATCCATTTGGTCATTAAAACGGCAGAATAATGGAGAATCTGGGGCCCCTTTCAACTTGGGGCCTCTCAGCAAATGCCCGGTCAGCCCACATCATAGTTACGGCCCGATCAATAAGAACTATGGAGCATAAATGTCCTACAGGTTAGAGGCTGTTCACTGCAGGGTCAGGAAAAGGTCACACGTTACAGTGAGGTTTGAGGACATTTTGTTTGACTCCTCTTGATACAGTATTAGCCCATTTGAATTCATAATTTATTTTATATTAGCTCATTATCATTTCATATTTAAATTGAACCTGATATCACCTTTAAAACATTAATGATGGGCATTGTCAAGGTGTTATGGCTGGTGTATGGTCGAGCGGCCAGCCCCGCTCCGTCCTGCTGATGGGAGGGTGAACAGTTCAGGCTTCCACGTTGTTCCGCTGCGTTCATGTCGTGATGCATGTTCTTTATTTAATGATTTAGAAACATAAAAGGTGAAAAAACAAAAGCACTAAAACAGGGGAACAATGTATTAAATCGGAATAAATTGCACAAAGCAAATTGAAGAGGTTTGTTGACCGTTTTTCTGGATCACCCAATCACAGAGCTTGCGTTCTCCGGCATGTTGAGGATTCAGGGGCTGTTCATAGTCTGCTGTTCATGTGTCGTGTCTGCGTTTAACCTGGCACCTAATCAGAGAGGAGCAGGAGCAGCGGATACGCAGATGTGTCGCGGACGTGCACCCACTATAAAAAGTCTCTCCGTGTCAAAAGCAGGAGCTGTGATTGGTTGATCCATGCGCATCATGAGTAAACAGACAACAAACACCTTCGATCTCCCACTTCCAAGTGATTTGAGATCAATTTTTAGTGCTTTTGTCACTTTTTATGTAAAAAATATGAATAAAAATAAAATACACTGCAACGTGAACGCAGGAGAGAAACGCCCAACAATTTGGGCTGGCGTCTTGAGAGCAGCCGGACGCTGGGCGTGGCCTGCAGTCAGACGGTCTCTCCTATTTCATGTCAGTCTCCTCCTCCTCTCTCCCTGCTTCATTCTCATTCTTATTAATAAAGAGTCACCTAAACACTGACTGCAGTCTCGTTTTGGCCACATTAACGAGAGTGAACCTGTCTGAGGATGCCTCGTGCATAAATTGATCGCTAATTAGACTTCTCTGCTATATTATATAGTAAATGTCTCCATTGTAAGATCAATAAAGAACCATCTTATCTCATTTCACATCAATACTATTTGTGGACCAAACAGCTCTTTTTCAAAAGTGGACCATGAATGGTTCCGGCGCCCATGAGCTCAAGTGTTACTCACGGGTCAAACACTTCCCAGTCTTCTTCGTAGGATGCTTCTGGCGGAACTGCAGCAGGTGGGGAATCCACATAGGTGATTTCTGGGCTGGAGCCTGGAGCTGCAATAATAGTGCAATGCAATAGTACTTGTTTCTGTGATCTTGTGATAAAGCACACAGTGAACCAACAGTGTGGTGTAGAGTGGTTCACCTGTGAGGGGTGGCAGGTCGGCATCAGCCTCCAGCGTTCCCTCCTCTGCTGTGGCTGAGGCCTCTGGGATGTGAGGGGCTCGCAGCGGGGGCAGGTGTGACACCGCGGAGTAGAAGTTTGTGGCGACGCACATTTCTTCTGTGGATGAGCCAGTGCTGGTCGCAGTCTCCACAGCCTGCTCCATGTCCAGCTGCTTAACAATCTCCTCAGCCTCCACTGCCTGGTCTGGAGAGTCTGACCCAGAAGAGGCTGACAAAAAGAAGTATTCAAAAATTATTTTACTCCAAGTCATACATATACTTTACATACACATATACATATATATTTATTTATTTACAGTCTCTATAGTCAATAGTCTGAAGCATCTATGATCAGAAAACAAATGGTTTGAGTGGAGAGTTCAAATGGTTTAGAATTGTGAAAAATGATTTGCAATCGATTGCCAATTTCCAATATGAATGTTTACAATTAATAAATCCATTGCAAGCAATATCCTTTACAAACAACAAAATCCTGTCTCCTTGGTGCCTGGAGAATAAAACAACCAAACACGTTTACCTTGTTTTGACCTCTACAAACATGTTTTGAAATCCATGTCATTCTCAACAGGAAAAGCACAGTTATATAGGTCTTTCTTACCATTTTTAGCTGGTGAAAAGAAGTTAAAAACAGGGGAAAAGATGGTCCCCAGAAGAGTTGTTCTAGGCGGGCTGGCCTCCTCCAAGGTCCCATTGGACTTCTCTTTACTCGTGTCATGGTTGGTCGCCTCTATTAGTCAACAAATACATGAGTTAACAGAGATTCAAATAAAAATAGATTTATAAAATCAATTTGTAATGTGTCTGACTCACGGCCGTTAACAGGGCCTCTTCTGCCAGCCCTATTGTGCGGGGCATTCGCCGCTGGAGTGGAGGTGATCAGGTTGTTGTCCACATCACACTGAAGACGTGCCTTCTTGGCTGGGCTTTCCTGTACCTAAAGAACACACAAATGATTACAATGAATGGATACAAAACACCTGAACATAGGTCATGTTTCATCACACATATGGGTTACCCATGTTTATCTCTGGTCTCAAGGGGGTTTCGTTTGAAACCAATTTGTAACATTTTACAAAACAATATACAAAGATATTTTGTAAAATAAATGCAATTTACTGTCAATTCCATTCTATTCTATTATTAAATATTGGGGTAATTGTACTGAGATTTGTGATCACGTTGATTTCAGTTTGACAGAGATTACATTTGTAATACATGTGATACTGATATTACAATTCACAGTATATACAAACAATTCTGTCATGGCACAAAGATTTTTATTGTAGCCAAGTAGACTTTTCCACTTGTAACCGCCTCCTGTCCCCGCACACCAACTCTGTGAGCTAGTATCTAAAATTAGAACCAAGCTGGACTTCAACAAGCTGCTGCATTCCTCCAATCATTTTTTGGGAAACATGACACTGTACCAGAAACACCGTTTAACTCCAGAGGAACAGAGCCATTCTTTGCAGAGGAGCAGCACAAGTGTCATCCCATTTTCTGCATAAGCAGCACCTAATGCTGTTTTCCCATGTAGCATGTTTCAACCCAACATGGTACAGTACGTGGCTTCACACGACTCTGCACCAGGAGCGTGCTCCCCAGTTTGTGGAGAAAGCAGTCCCACAGAGGGAACATGATACACTAAAGCTGCCCACACACTAGAAGATTTTTAGTCTTTCTGAGTCTAAGGAGGCGTGGCTCAATAAAAACTTTCTCTCATGGCATGATCTGTCGTGGGACTCGTTGTGTGTGCGTGTGTGTGTGCGCGTCCTCATGTCTGTCCTTAAGTGTGTGTGGTCTGCACAGATTTCAAATCTCAAGTGATTTAAAATCCTGTAGTGTGTGGGCAGCTTAACACTGCAAAAATATAATAACAACAATAATAACAACACAATATGAAGGCAGCTAAAATTAAGCCAGAAAAACTGGGTTGCTAAGAGAAAATTGTGGACAAATACAGCTTTTTGATGGAGGTTATTAATTGATTCAAGTGACCAGCAAAAAACTAGAGGATAGAAACCGCTAAAGGGCAACTTATCGATTTCAAAAGTTATCAGCTAAATCACTTGTTGGAACATTATGAAATATTAAATCTCGTACGACATGCCCGTTTCAGAGGGCTGCTCAATTTGGGGTTCGAGTCTGGTCTGACTCTAGCGCCACGTCAAAATGCAATAAAACAAAGGGGAGATGGAGTTTGATATCCATTTTCATTGTGTTGCGCATAGATCATCCAATCACAGCACTTGTGCTCAACGACATCTTGACGTGAGGTGACTTTTGGAGTAGGTGCACGTATGTGCTGCTGCAAGCTCTCCCATTGGCTGCCAGGTGCGTTCTTGATACTGGAGAATGAACCAGCCTTAAGTTAACATAGCTGTGGAAGTAATTACCTTGACCGCATTTCCTCTGATGAACTTCTTAATGGTGGAGAACAAGCCCCTGCCGCCACTTGTAGGATTTTCCTCTTCCACTTCAGAATGCCTCCGCTTGGTCCTGTTTGGGCGCCCGGCCAGGCCAGGGTTTGACTGCTGAGACGCTTTTCGCATTCTCAGCCTCATAGTTGTTGCAGTCACATGTAAGTCTATACAAAACACATCAAGTCAAATGTAAGTAAAAGGTAAAATGCATCACTTAAAAATATGTAACCAAGTATAGTTTAATTCATGCTTAGGTAAACTAGCACATTTTACCAACATCTGGATGCATTTAAGATCCCATTACACTTACATCACAGTGAATCACAGCAGCTACAGCTGTTTTTTGTTCTGCCCGTACAGTAGAAGAAAAACATTAGCACAAACCTTCAGCCTTGTCCCCTCAAACAAAGGGAATATTTTATAAAGTACACTAAATAACATTTAAAATATACCCTAAATTACTAGATTTCACTTCAGTAACACAGTAATGTGGATTATTGATCAGTGTTGTGCTCAGGTGTGCCTATGTGAAAACTAAAACTATTCAAAGTCAACATGAATTGTCAGTCTGTTGAGCCTGCCTCCCTAGTCTTGCGTAACAACAGCTGGTTGAAAATGTGTCTGGACATATCCATAACCAGGGAGAACCTTAACACACGATAAAAACCACAATAGCCCTGCATCTCTCACAGTAAATCATTACATTCAAATTTGTTTATATAGTATATAAAACCACCTGTCCTCTGTTGACCAAAGTGTTATCCAGAAATGCAGCAAAGAGAATCAATCTCCACCTCCACACATTTTATATACAAAAAGAATATAGTGTAAACACATGAGCCTGAGAGCAATATACTCCAGACCAACTACAAGCAACATGGAAACACATCCAGGAGTCTAAGAAAGGGACACAATGTATGTTTGTGCTTTTGCAATAGTTATGACAGACAACGTATAAAGAGTGCAATTAATAATATTGTAAAGCTTTAACTTAATATTTTAATAGCGTTTAAGAATCCACCTTTAAGCAATATCTGGCATGTCCAGATGATGGTGAAGTAGGTATGGACAAACTGAGCGGGAAATAGGAACACAGTCTCTCCACTCAGGCTAGGCACAGGTTAGCCCCATAAGCAGTCAATACAGCGGCCCTCAAACACGATTCTCCTTCAATATTTCCCAAGCTCTATATTCACGTTTGTCGCCATGTCATTTATTCGTCCATGTGGCTAATAATTGACGCAGGATAAAGTTGTCAACCTGATATATCTATCGTAAACATGCGACAATTAGCGTGATTTACAGTTTTAGCTAATTTAAGCAAACACTTGGCTAGCTAGCACATTAGCTAACCTAGAGTAGAATAACCGGGGATAAAAAAAAAAAACGCGGTTACTTTTATTGCGGACGATAGATTTCACGCAGACAATGCCAAGCAGCGCTGGCTATGTGCGTCTATAACAGATAATGCGCAAGACTGTAGCAAATATATAGTTTACAACTATGATAGCACCCAATGCTATCACCAGCTAAGCTAGCGCTAACTCCATCTACACGACAGGAGATCATCAGTGCATAATCAGTCCAAACAATCCAGAATGGAGCGATCATGCCGCTAACGCTAGTGTTTGTTTTTATGCTAACACCAGTGTTTAGAGTTGATCTAAGTCTGTACGTGCCATGTCCCATCTGTGCCTGTATAAACATTAACATGTACAAACTGTCAACTACTTGCATCTTTCCAAAATCAAAACAATTAGCCTAACAGGGCAAATCAAGCCATGTTACTATAACCCAAAATGAACATCCAGTCGATAAACGTGCAAGAACCCACTACTTTCGCATCTTTATTCGTGTTTAGAGTCTTGACTGGCGTAAGGTTGTCTGTTCAACCCATTTTATGTTATAAATGTAAGGCAGATAAAATGGCACTGTCCGTGTGGCCACTCTTGGTAATCAGGATCTAAACACCATCAGATGGATATGCATGTACAAACCCCGCGTTTTAACACCACTGCCGTATCCGTGCTAGGCCTCACATTAGCGCTACTCCGCAATATTTTAGCTTAGCAAAATTAGCTTTACTGAGCCGACGCGCAAAGTGCTCAGGGCTCACAGATGTGGACAAGCAGAGAAGACATACTTGTCCTGTCGCTATCCCACATTACATTACACTCGCTGCTCCGGCTCCACACGGACAAATGTGCGGATGAACAGAATTAACTTACATTACATAGATCTGCGATCTCTGGAGACGACAGCACAGCGCGCAAAACACATCGCAGCAGCGGAGGAATCTGTGGTTTCCCTGATCTGTCCCGACTTTGGCAGCGGATTCGCTCAGGGCCGTCTACGATACAACACTGTCGAGTTTAGCAGCAGGCGCCATTTCCCGCCTCTGCTCCGAGTCTGATGAAAGTACCCGTATGTACACAGACACACCCCCTCAAAACAGCAGCCACTACAACACTCTCTGCAGCGACAGTCGGCGGCTTGCTTCCAAAAACTCATTCACACAACAGCGTGATCTGTGTGGCACAAAAATAATCTCATGTGTACACAATGCAGAGTGATTAAGTAATCATAATGAAAAAATCTGTCTCAAACTCATGTATGTGTAACTATATATACACATAAATAAATGTATGGACAGCATGGTAGTCACTTCTACAAGCCAATAATATAATACACCTTGGTCACCTTTAATCATTTTACATCACATTCATTGTGTCTTTTGATGACAAACCAAAACATTTTATGACAAAAGAGCTAGTTTTATTTCCGGATTTTCTCTTGGAGACCTCTTAGTACAAACAGTAACAGTTCATTTATGTACAGGACATTATGGAAGGAAGTCAGTACCGTAGTAGTGCTACAATATTAGACTGCACATCATGAAGAATACAAAAAATGTATTGCTTAAGCGTCATATTCTTGCCCTGTTTGTCTATGCTTTCAAATACATGCACTGAACAGAATTTTAATGCAAAAATAAGTCTTGTGTTCAGTTATTTGTTTGAGAAGTAGCCTCAGTTAATTGAGGCCAATTCTAAATTAACTGAGGCACATTCCATGGTTGGAGTGTGTGCAAAAAATGGAGAAAAACTACCCCATAGCTCAATGAACCTAATAATTACCGAACAGTCTATGTACAGTATACAGCTACTGTTGTTATAACTTACAGCCATAAGTTGAATCACAATCATGGCCACATTGGTAATCTTCAGTTTGTTTCCATGTCAATTTCCGTTTCAGAGAAGTCCATGACATTGAAGGCCGGCTTTCTAACCACAGCCATAAAAGACTCTTGCATCAAGGTCTTGGCGATGACAAAACACCCGTTTAAACTACTTGTTTTAAGAGCTCCACAGGTGCCTGTTCATAAAATGTCAATAGCTTGACGTCTTTTGCCGTAATCCACACCCCGGTCTCCTTGCATGTCACGGTCTTCATCATCTAGAAACAAAAGAAATAAACATAGAATGAAATGGCTGTATCCCAACATTCACTGAAATTACTTCATAGAGAAAACATCATGATGGTCTTGATGGAAGTAATAAGGAGGGAAAATAGATTCTAATAAAACATTACTAATCAAAACTTGGATCACACCTTCCCATTCATTCTTAGTGAGTCCGAACTTTTGAATTGTAATGTAAAAAAGCACACAAGCAGATTCAGATAGTCAGCACCAGAGACTGTACATCAATGGACAGAAGGGGCGTGGTTTCCCCCATAGCGCTCAGCACAGGGCCTGGCTCACGGAAGTTCATTCAGCCTAGCCATTTGGCAGGCTTTTTGGAGCCTCCTTCCATATTTAGAGCCAGCCAAAATATATAGTGACAAGCCAGTATCCAATAATGACTTTTAGAGGGGTGAAAAAGTTTCAATGGAAAGTTCATCAGAGCAGTTGTTCTCAACTAATAGTGTCGGGACCCACTAACTCCTTAGGTTGACAAGCCATGACCCATTACGAATTGAATTTTTTAATCTATGTAATGTTACATGTTGAATTGAAGCATCGAATACTCCTCCAGCTGAAGTGCTTTTGGCACCTTTGGCACTAGATTCAGATCAGAAAGTGATGAGTCGAGTTAAGAATATTTGACCTTAATTTTAGTAATTCTGACTTGAAAAGTATTTTGTTCTTATTTCAAGTAAAATTAGGTGAAATTCCCACCTCTGAGACGACTCCTGTTGTCATATTGGGCGTTACAAAAATAAACTGATTGATCGATTGATTGAAATTAAGTGTAATAAGAAATGCAAGGCGACTTGCATAGAGTAAACGTCAACTATGACCAGGGAGAGCTGTCAAAAATGTTTGAGGCACTCCGTTGTGGAAAAAGAAAAGTCAGTTATTCAAACATGGACATGTTATCAAAAGAAAAGACCAACACGTTTTGACACTATGTGTCTTCATCAGGGCTATTAGCAAGAAATTACTTACATTAGGTGCAATAAGATGTTTTTTTCTATGTCTTATCTGTGCATGGAATGTCGCTTAACAACTTCCGCTAACTTCCTCTGTAACAACTGTTTCCTGTTCTTGATTATTCCTATGAAGAGTACATTACATGCCAAAATACCAACATTATTATATGACACATTAAAGACGTAACGCACACAATATGTAAACTAGAGTGCGTCATTTGGCCGCGGACATAACGTACTTGTTGTAAATGAGCCGTTAGCCGTGTTTTGTTGAAATAAATAAATATTTAAAACAGTACGTAGCTGAAAACATGTAAAAACATAACACATGAAGTAAATACTTTACCAGAATCAGAAGACACAGAGGAGACCTCTGTGTTAACTAAAGGCTAACGCTAATTTGACGCTAATCAATTGTAAGATAGGACCACAATCTGAATTTATTTTTATGAAAGACACTTTTCTTAACATTTAAGTTTTTCTGTTTTAATCTTATTTTAATTTGCGTTTAAATGTGGACAGGAAGTGGTCTTTTCCCTACACTGGCCTACAGGTTGTCAAAAACATTCCATGCACAGAGCCTATTGGCAGATTTGTTGACTAGCCCACTCAAATCATGGTCAAATATTTTTAATTCAAGCAAATTTTGCTTATTTTTTAGCAATGATTTTTAGAATTATTTTTTTTTCCAGGAAAGGCCCAGTGAAAAGGGTTCTGTCACCCTCTTTTGGGTCCTGACCCCTTTCCTATAAAGCTTCACGGAAGACCGTCTAATCCTCCGTCCATTGATGTACAGTCTGTGGTCAGCACCAAAACACATGAAACAATCCACCTTAAAAATATGCAACAACTGAATAAATATTACCGTAAACAAAGCAGCGTACAAGGAGTTTGATAAAATCATGACCAAGGCTTTGAGGAGATCATGATATAAATAATATATATTATACGTACTGCCTCCACCCCTAAATTCAAGGTGCACAAAACAAAACGGAAAAAAACACGCACACACATTTACAACTCTGAAAAGCAACAGAAACAGTGAGCTAATTTTATCTGGTGGGCTACATGTGGGTCAGATATGTGGTGGGCACAGACAGGTGGTACTGCTAAAGAGAAGTGCAGGGAAGAAGGAAAATACTAACTAGATGGTACTCTCAAAAAACATGAAATTATGAATTGGAAGTAGAACTGAGAATATTGTTTATTTGTGCTCGAAAATGCGCACCACAGCTTTATGACTAACTGATAGCTGGGTATTGAACCATTTTGACAAAGGTCCACACACTGAGGGAGCATTCTGTAATTACTGTGTCAAAACATGAAATAAACAAAACAAAATGATGACAAACAATTTAGAAATGACAGTATATTACAGATCAGTGGTATTTAAGGACCTACACCTGATCTTTTCTTGTAGTGGAATGGAACATGTTTTGTCCTCCTTCAGTATATTTGTGGAAATAATACTGTGCATGCAATTATAAATGTGTCTCTTTAGTATGGACCTTTTATTCTTGTGTGTGAAATAAAGCATTGAATTGACTAAAGCGCTTGTATTGAGTTCATGTGACCCTGGAATGAGTTTTGGACACAGCTAAGAAATGAATTTAGTCGTTCCCACTTTCAAGTTTTAGACTTTGATTGAATGAATGAAGAATGTTTTTGACAGTGATCTCCAACCTTTCCCTCATGAGCTACGTTTATGAAATAAAATTGGCAGAGAGCTACAGAACTTATGTTTTGAGTATACTTCAGTAGTGACGATGGCAGTTGGTTGGAGAATACCTAATGCTGCGTTCACACCAAAGGCTGCTTGGACGACAAAGGCGTCGGGTTTACGTTCAAAATATATGGTAGACTTTTTGTCAAAGGGTGTCAAGAGATCGCGCGGCACGTCAAGATTAACCGGTTCCGATTACCGTGGTACTAAAAGCTCACGGTAGGTTAACTGTGAGAATTTTAAGACTGAAGGTAAATCGTTTCTCATGGTCCGTACTAGTGCATGGGTCCAAACGGGGCACACTCAACATTAGAGGCTGATGAAATGGCCTCTGGTGTTCCACCAAAAATACATGAAGTCAGTGACAGGTTAAATAATCCAATGTGCAGATGGAAAATCTTACCCACCTTTGTTGATAATTGTGTAACATTGCCAAAGGAAGAGTCTCGAAAGAACCATGTGCAGTGCTGCATTTGTTATGTCACAATAAAATATCAATAAAAAACTGTTTGGACAGTACTTTTAGTAAGAGTTCGAGAAATTGGCTGTATTTTCTTCTTTAATTCCGATAATCGTAGAACCGCAATGTTTTTTTCTCACAATAATCGTGATTCGTGAAATTTTGAACCGTGACATCCCTAGCCCTGACCTGCGCGCTTCCAGATTTTCTTGCGTTTCAAGTGGCTGACGTGCATCTCAAGCTTCCCAAGCGGCAGACGCAATAGTTCGAAAATCTGAACTTTTGGAGAAAGACGCGGCGCAATAACCAATCAGAGAGGGTCGCTCTAGTGACGCAATGGGCGTATTTCACGTACCGAGAGGAATCCAGGAAGAAGAAGAACGAAAACGAAGGAGGAGCTTAAATTATAGACAAGGATAGGAAGGTCCTTGCTTGGAGGAGGATCAGGGAGGAGGAGTTATCTAAACGGTTATTCCCCCGTTTAGCCAAATCCGGTCAGGAGCTGGACAATGTACAGCCACTACTATTTATTTTCCCGCTGACAAGTCGATTTGTTAATTCAGAGGAAGTATGCAAAAAGAGTTGGAAGAGCCTGAGGGACAAATATATGAAGGAAAGCAGAAAGAGAGAAGGAAGAGCGGTGCAGCAGCCGCAGACACTTTTGACGCGTCCCAAGTGTCTTTGACTCCGGTGACAAGCGTCTGACTTCAAAATGCACAAGCTTCCAAATGATAAAAGCCTTTGGTCTGAACCACCATTACAACAGTGATTCCCAAAATGGGGTCTGGAGCCCTCTGGGGGGGGCTCAGAGGCACTACAGGCAGGTATATACAATCATAAGGAGCCTGAAATGCAGTCTCTATAATACCACTGTAATTGTTCTTTTTAATCATCTTAATGGGAGTTTAAAGTATTAGACTTTGGGAACAGCTGCCTTAAGGTGCCCGCACACTAGAGGATTTTAAATCTTTTGAGACTAAAGATCTGTGCACAGACCACACACACTTAAGGACAGACATGAGGACACACATACACACACATGAGGAGTCCCACCACAGATCATGAGAGAACGTTTTTATTGAGCCACGCCTCCTCAGACTAAAAATCTGGCTAAAAATCCTCTAGTGTGTGTCCATGGAGGTTCAGAGGGAGATGTGCCCTCAAAAAGAACAAGATACATTTGCAAACAATATATAAATATGAAAAAAATCAAACTTCACAGCGCAGAGAAAAAAATACAGGCATTGATGGTGGTGGTTGTGATTGATAGAGGTGACATTCGTTAGTGACATGATATCTCAACACAAAGAATATGAATGTAGTTATTTTACCGTTTGCCAATGTTCTTAATTCATTTGGTGCCCAAAGACAAATGCATCTATAACTAAAACTTGACACACTTGACAAAATTTGAGTCTTATGTAGAAATGTAGGACGCATTTGGGAAGCTACTGGCAACTCCCGAGCTACAGGTGGAATGAGACACTGTGACTGAAAGCATGGGGACAGATGCAGGAGGTGGCAGCAGGACATGGGTGGAGGGGAAGGCGGGATGGTGGACAGCGGTGGACACAGTTTTGGGTCCAGTCTTCAGACCGGCTCACCTTGGACGTCTTCCTCTCCACCATCACCGTCCTCTTCCTCATTGTAGGCTAGCTCGGCCTGCTTGTCTGCCTCATACTCACCCACGTTGCCGTCGTCCCCATTGTAGTCCGCCAGCTTAGAGCCGTGTTGCGGATCTACTGGGGACTCGTTCTCATCAAAGAACCGGCCTGCAGGAGGCAGAGAAGGGCCTCATCAGGAAGAGGGAAGGAGAGCGGAGGCAATTGTAGGCGATTGGTGGGGAATGGGGCAGGAGAACTACAGCAATCAAGTCAAAATGATCAAGTCATATCAGAAGGTGTTAATGATTGTTATTCAAGTGCAGATGACGCATTGGACTAAATGTTCAGCAAAACATAGTAAACTCTGTTCACGGTATGTCTAGGTTTCTTTGGTTTTATATTTTGTGCCATATTTCCATTGATCTTTGAGCTCAGGAAGTGATGTACAAATAGGTCAAAGTTCCATAACTGTTGAGTTGTATGGACTATCCCTATATCTTTGTCACTGCCATTTTAGAACATAAGACAATTAACTTTGTTTTCAGCTTTTTAAATATATTATAGTGCTGTCAAACGATTAAAATATTTAACCGCGATTAATCTCATGAATGTCATAGTTAACTCCTGATTAATCGCACATTTTTATCTTTTCTAAATTCCCTTGAATTATCATTTTAATACTATAATCAACATGGAAAAGTAGATAGGCTTTGTGCAAATGTTTTTGATTGAAAACAAGGTGTAGTGATATATTTCACACTAAATTCCACATCCTCCGCTGCGGAGCGTCACGAAGCACGCCGTCTGTACGCAGCTAATGCGTAACTAATTAAACCCCAGCGCTGTTCCACATCCTCCGCTGCGTAACGTCTCCACTGCGTGACTGTCCAAAACACGTACCCTGCGTAGTTTTTCACTCCGTCATCGCCGTAGAAGGTACACCAGATCATATCGTACCAAAACGGAAAAAGAACGCCAACAACATCCGTTTTTCAAAATGAAATGTATTAAATAGCAAACATTTACAATATATTTAAAAAAGTTTTGTTGACAGTCATATTATATGTATATTATATGTATGCAATGTCTACTGGTTATAAACGAAACCCAAATTGATATTGAGTATGTGTACATTTAATTTGTATGTAGCAATTTTACGTGTGTGTATAAAGGCGAAATAAACTTTTTTCAAACCACCCAGGTCTATTTGTGTTGCCAAAATATAAGTATTATTTTATTAAATACTGTAAAATACCTTTTACCGCGAGACCTCATATGAGCTCTGAGATTTGACGCAACCAGACGCAGCGCAGCCCCTCGCATGGAGTGGGCTTTGGTGAGACGGAGAAAACACGGAGACGGAACGGGGCCAAACGGTCACGCTCCGCAGCGGAGGATACAAGGTTTTTACTGTAACCACCTGACCATCTATGTGCAATCTGTGTTTATTCTCCATATATTTGCATTTTTGATTTAAAAAAAATAATTTAAGCCCTGGGCGAGTTTATACAGGTAGCAGCAAGTCAAATTGAATGCTTTTTAATGCCCAAATATTACATTTTTAATGCCATCAATCGGTGCGTATTCAATATTAATTTCCATATTCAATAGAAAATTAGATAGAACGCTCACGCCAGTGCTTAATTTGATCCGGCTTTTGGGGGAACGCATTCCGGGAAATCGGAATTTTGAGCTTTATTGGATCCGGGAAATAAAATACCCCAACAACTTTTAAATATGCAATTATTTT
>OMNZ01026635.1:0-14654 GCA_900303255.1 Lesueurigobius sanzi | reverse complement strand
TTGTGGTGCTGATGATGATGATGGGTGGGGGGGGTGGGTAGGTGGGGGGGGTGATGTGTGTAAACAACACGACAGCGAACATGAGCGAGGATGGCGGATGGCGCGTTATGTTATGGGCATATTTACCGCGAGGTTTTACAATGACAAGGGGACGCGGCAGCGAGCAGGACGGGGCAAAACAAGAGGAAGCGTTTCCCCCCTCACGCGGTGCCCCCTTCTTCTTCTTCTCCTTCCTCCTTGCTTCCTTGCTTTGCTTCCTTCCCTCGCTTACTTCCTTCCTTCCTTCCTTCCGCAATACTCTCGGTGTCCACAGCGACCCGCAAGACGCACGCCAAACGTCCAAATTTGTTTTATTGCAGCTCCGTCTCTCTTTTCTCCTCTCTTCTCTCTCTCCCCCTCTCTTCTCTCTCTCTCACTCTCTCTCTCTCTTGTATGTGTGTCTTCCTCCTGTAGTGCCCCTCTTCTTCCTCCTCCTCTTCTTGTCTCGCGTGCTCTCTTTCGCCCCCCTTTTCGCCGCTACAAGGGGGGGCTCTGTGTAGTGCTAGGTTTTTTTTTGTTGCCTGAGGAAGGACAGTTGACTTTCCCCCAAAACGTCCAGACTCGCAGTTATGTTCAAAATGGGGAGAGCCAATACACGCGCCTGTCCATTCTTGCAAGATCGGCATAAATTATTAAATGAGTCACGTGACATGGCGTGCACAGAGGTGGCCGGTGGGGTTGGGAGTTTTGTCGAAGCAAGGGGACCCCCCCACCCCCTTTTTTGGGTTCCGAAATACCCCTAAAGTCGTGCGTAAAATCCACTTTTCCTTTCAATTCCAAACGCTAGCATTTCTCACATACTTTAGAGCTGCTTTGGGGAAACGTCGACTGTCAGCGTTCATGTTCACAGCTAGAAAAAAAAAAGAAAAAAAAAGAGAATAGAATATATGAGCGCGCCTCTCACTTTTGTTCTTTTGTTATTCCTCACTGTCAGCTCCTCCTCGACTCGCAGTTAGTCGCAGAATAGGGCTAATTCCTAACCATGTCTGCGGTAATATTTCACCACATCCATATTGCGCGTTATCATTCCAACGCGCCCGATCATATTAGACTGTAAAATGATGATGGCAGCGTAAAAAGGCACGCATAAAACACACTGCTATGGGCTTTATGCATTTTATTGGCCGTGATATTCGGAAACATTTAGTGAGAGACAGAGAGTTGAGGATTCGCGCGAATAAATCATTATCCGAGCCTATATAAACATGAACATGGCCTTATAACTGATTAATATGTGATGCAAAAGAAAAAAGAAAAAAGGAATTCAGGTTTATTTTCCGGTTTTTCGTTGACGCATTTTGCCATCATGTTAAATAAATACAGCAATTACGCGCATAAAGCCGTTTCGTTTTGTTTTCAAATCATTTATAGATATGCTTAACTCTGCAGGTCCGGGGGGAAATAGCCTATGAGATTATGAGCCAAAAATATATTTAGAAACAAGTACCAACAACCAGCAAGACAACAGCAGAGACACGTCTCCTGTGGCGAAGCGAGGCCGTGGGGTAGCGACAATAGGAGGCGAGAATCCTTTCGGTTACCCCGGGTTCCAACGCACACCAGTGTCTTTCTCTTTTTTTTTTCTTTTTTTTTTTTTTGTAGGAACAAAGAGGTTGGTATTCCTATATTATACGGGAGGAGATGGGGAAACGCTAAAGGAGCTGTAGGAAGAATCTCCTTCAAGGTCAAACAATGAGACGGTGCTGCGCCAACGCAAGACGCACAGCAACTCCTCCAGGACCTCTCCAACCACGTGGAAGAATGCGCCTTCAAAAATACGCTATTGTTCTACTAAATAATGAAAAGAATGACATTAAATACATAAAACTATTGGAATTATGTTGTGTTTTTATTATTTTTTTATTATTAAAGTGAATTTGACAATCAGAATCGACTTTATTTCCAAGGTGCTTTCCTACATCATTGTTACAGTAATAAATAATAATAAAAAATAACTATTTAAACCAACTATGAGCTATAAGGGCATTTGTAATGGGATTTCTCCATTGTGAGATGCACAAAGTCCTATCTTCTATTGTCAAAGGAGAGATTTGTTGGGAAAAAAGACCTTTGTCTGAAAAACTCATCCCTGTAAACGATTGGGAATGTTATAAATGCGTTTGTAAGGTTTTTGGAAATGACTTTGGACAAAACTAACAATTCAAAATAAACACGTTCACTCTTTCATTGTTGGTTAGCAAAACAAAAACAGGTATAAGGCCTTCAATATTGCTAAAACAGCAGTTCTATTCAATGTTAATATTTAGGATTTAGTCATTTAGTTTAATGAAAACCGAAAATGAAATAAACAGTAGAATATATGGTAATGATTGGAAAGGGGCTGTTGTCAAATCCCTGTTTATAATTAGCCAGGAGAAGACGAACGGGAAAGGTCTCACCCATATTATGCGCGTAACAGCTGCACGGCGCTTTATTTATTATTGCGAGGCCACTTAACGCAATAAAAGGCAGTGGCTGAGAGAGTTCCCTAAAAGTTCCCTTCCTTCCCAGCACCGCGCCGGTTCCCTGAGAGTTAACCCACAATAAGATTGAAATCAAACATTTGTGGTGGTGATGATGGCGTCCGTAATGACGGCCATAAATTATAGCAATCACACGGAGTCGGAGCAGCAGCAGCAGCGGCGGCGGCGGAGGCAGAGGAGGAAGATAAGTAGCCGAGGAGAGAGCGGAGGGTATGGACCTGACAGCAGCTTCTCCCCAAAATCTGGCACCATGCGTAAAAACCGCTGCGTACAAAGCGTTTGGATGGGGAGCATACGCGCGGTGATGGATTCAGACACGGGATGCGTTATGGCGGCAGGGCATTTGGCACTGTTGCGTAATCTCACACGACTGTCTTAGAATAGAAGCAAAATAAATATCAAACACTCGTTTTCTGAGCACATGAAATAGCTGAGGTGGGTGTTAACATGCATACAATTATCAATATTATATTGAACCGTTCACTACGCCCTCTTCAATTCAATACGCAGATATGTTCAGTATCCAGCACTTGGATACATTTGGCCTATTTTCAAAGGTCTGTGGGAGCTAAGCACTAGAATAGTTAGCCTCATGTATTTTGAAACAGCAGCAGGTAGTGTAGTTCTATTCTGACTTAATTTAGCTTGTTAGCGAAATTAAAAAAGGAACTCATGGGGTATTTTCCGTGGCCATACATATCGAATGGTGGCGAAGGTGAATCGTTGCAGTGTAGGGCTGCTCAATATATAGCAAACATTTCCTATCGCAATTAGGGGATGTAACATTTCACTGACATCACATGTTTGGTAACTCAACCTAAAGCAAACAAAAATGCATGGAACTTATGCAGTTCAGTTTCAATCATAACTTTCCCAATGTTATGCCATTTTAGCCTTGTTTTGGCCCTGGTTTAATCTTGTTTGGACACACTTTCCTGAAAAACAATGGGACATACCGGCTGAAACAGTTTTATAAAATATCGGAATCGCAACATTGCACACCCTATCGTCCGTTTTCCCAATATCGTTGCAAATTTGGAAAAACGTGTCTATATCTGGGTGAACGTGTTGGCTAATGTTCGATTTAGTCATGCATTTCAAACACGCAAAATGTAAAATAACGCTAGGCTCCAAATACAATAAGAATGACCTCATATTTTGAAAAGAATATGCAAGAAACACCATTCCCAAAATCAATGCCATGTGCATCAGCAAAACATTGTTATTTGTCGACATTTCAACATAGTAACAGATTATTACCTACAACTGAAAACAAACAAAAAAGTACCATGTGATGAAACCATTCCTAGAAGTAAAATCCCGTGTACACTAAATGTAACTGATCACTCCCCACATCCCCAAAATAGACAATACTTGATACAATTACGCACAGCATTTCCGTGCGTAATTTATCGCCCGAAATGAAAAGAGCTTCTTATAACGATCATGTCGAATCTAGAGGCGCGTTAGCTAGCAGCGCGACAGAATGGATGGGACAAAGAGCGGTCTGGGGAGGCTTTGGCTGCCTGTGCGCGCCGTGATGGATTGGACAGGTAGAGTCTTCTCCTCGTTAAAGATTTACTCGGCTTTAAATCAAGACGGACCACACTTCAGGGCAATAGGCTATACCCCTTTAAGGAGAAGAAAGCGACGCGCCTGACACTGTCCAAATAATGAGGCGAAAAGGCCATTATTATTATATTATTATTATTTTTTAGGATGGCCACCTTTGTGTTGCACTGCACAGCCATTTAGACCTTTGGCCCCCGTCCCGCTTAGGTAGATAATATCCCACTTTTTCAACAAAGTTAGATTTACATAGAGAATGACAAATTATCCACAAGTGCTTCAGTTTTAAATTAATTGCGGCAAAATGAAGGCTTTATATGTCACTGAAAGCATTAGATGTGTGTCTATCTACATTTCTTGATCTTTTACGTCATGAGTTTATAAAAACACAAACACGTATGGTTCAATGTACATTTAACTGCATGCTCTCATGATATTTATAGTATTTTTGTGTCCATTTTACACAATAACTTTGTCTAATTGGTCGAGTATCCAAATTAGTCTCCATTCTTCTTAATCTAAAGCATCCAAATCTTTAGAAACGATGAATACAAACTTCATTTTGCATAAAATGTACAATATTGTGTCCTAACGTTCGAGATTAGAATATTCTGTGACCTATTTCTGTCTGTATGTCTGATTCTGGGCCAAAATATCAAATGAAACGCTTCAACGCTGATCTTCATGTAATCTAAGTTTTAATTTATCACATTTGCCCCACTTCCACCACGATTTGAGGTGGTCACGCTAATTATTATTATTATTTTATTGTTATTATTGGCCCACGGGTTTGTGCTGGATTGAGACGCCTGTGTGCGGTTGGAGAGTCACAGTACAGAGATTGATTTTTACGCACTGGGACATCTTCGCCTTTTCGCAGCAGCTCGTAAATCTGTCTCCTCCTGACGGCAGCCTCACGCGCATTTTTGAAATATATGCCTGCGCGCGCGCGACGTGAGGTCTTCCCCCGGTTATGTCAGTTATGAAACTATGCCACAATACGCGCGCAGGAGTCGTTTGTTTTGGGGAGGCTTGTTGTGCGGCTTATGGGAGAGTGTAGTGAGTTGTTATGGGTAAAGGATGTCGAGGTGGCGTCAGATTGGCCAGAGACGGATGGGAAAGGAGCAATAGTAAATAATGATGTAATGATTAGGACCCTAAATGTGCCTAATTGTTGATTATAGGTGGGTATATGGAATGAAGACCCTTTTATGTTTAATGGGGAGACACTGTAGGCGAAACTAATTATTTTCAATGTTCATGTTTTGCTCTTCAAATAAATTTTTACCTGGAAACAAAAACATGAACTAATCTTTATAATAAGGAGCGTAAACTATATAGAGAATTGTACAATTTTCTCCAAAATGCATTTTATCTCCACTTTACTAGCACCTATAGAGTCTTGTAATTATCAATATGGTAAAGGTTTGCTCAGAGGGTTTTTTCAATATTTTATTTGTAACCCAATGTATTGAGTTTTGAACAGCAGAAAACAAGGCAAAATTAGATTTTTCACAGATTTATTTATTAATAACTAATTTATTAAAGACAAAACAATTCCTTGTAACTAATATATTTAAACATGGCTCTATCCATACTTCAATTTCATAGCCAAAAACATACATACATATTTTCGCTGTTTTCACACAAAAAAATGCTTACTTTTTTACATGAAAACATAAAATGACAGAAAACTTGTAATACATTTTTTGCTCACATTCAGGCCATTGATAGGCAACAAAAGTTTCAAATTGATATCACTCAATTTACATTTTTTCCCCCATTCACCTGCAGCGTCTTTCCTTAATGGCTCAGAAAGTATCAACATTTGAATAAACAAGGAAGAGTGACAAAACATCTAAATATGTATTCACAAAGCTATCATCGAAAAACGTGGTTGAAAGCGAAACGTCGCTTGATTTTGAATATAGAGTTGATTAATTTATTGGATTGTCAGATTTACTGGAGTAGTAAATAGGGTACGACCAAATTGGTAAACAAATGAATGAAAAACACAGAGGTCCATCACGTAACCAAGATTTTTTTAATTTTTTTATTTAATTTCAAAACGATTCACAATGAGTCCAATCTAAAGGTTATGCAATGGCAGCCGTGTTGCTGTTTGTTGTGATATGACCAAAACAAGTCTCTCAATGGGCTATGTTTTATCCAATAACCCACGCACAAACATAAAACCCCGCTTATGCTGCATTATTACAACATTATCTCCGATGGTAATGTGCGTAATTGTCGCCATACCGCCTTTATGGCCCTGCTGCTGCGCGTAAAAACACCATCATCGCCCATACACGCAAACATAAGCGCGCGTATTTGTTTAACCAATAATTAATAGATAACAATGGGAGTGTGCCTGGACGTTGGTGTATACAAGCAGTTAGTCAAACACATATGGGGCATCGTCGCTGTTTTATCAAACTATATTGGGACAATGTTTGGATTGGCTCATTTGGACACTCCTAAGCACGTTGCAATGCAGTCACGTTAGCAAATAGTGTAAATTGAAAGTAAAAGCAATGATTATTAACTTTTCTGAATTGGTTTGCAACGTTATGCAAGGCAACGGGGCGCCATGTTGGTTCTCGTGTGCGCTAACATTGAAGTAGCGTACCACCAACACAGTGCTACACGCAGTCAGGGGTACGCTAAATATCAAATCAATCAACTCGGGATGGGGTCCTAATGTTAACTACTTGAATTAATTTCTTTTGGCTCTCAGCTGGGTAACATGCTCCCTGACGATGTGTTTTTTGTCGCTGTATATGTTGCTGTGTGCCAGATGCCCTCCCAAACTGAAAAGATGAAGGGATCGAGGGAGTCTGAAACGACCAGAAAGTTCAATGTCTTCTCTGTCAGCACATATGAATAAGGTCTACTTATTATTATTATTTTTTTCTAATAAAGGTGATCCCGTGACTGAATTCTAACTGTCAGGCTGTTGCTACGTTATGGCATCACACGAATAATCTTTATTGTGGCTTCTTGCAATATTACGTCACCTCATATAACCATAACGATCATTTCTATGTAATTGTGGCTATGTTACATTGACTGCACGCTGTAAGACCGGGGCTGGTTGTCACATTACGTATCATCGCCACACTAGAGGGCGCTGCATTTTGGTATTGATACGGAATATGTGTATTAACTTAACATTTTCTCTTGCAATTATCATTTTCTCAATTGGTTGTGTTCATAGAATAGAATATATTTCAGTTGGAGCAGGGGCCAATACAGCTCTAACGGAGGGAACCCGTTTTTGAAACACATTTCTCAAAAGAACATGTCCAAATGTTTTCTCTGGTCATTATTTGATAGTGATCGGAGTCACAAACCTGCCATATTATTCTTACGGCTGTCTTTTCTTACTGACCAATAGCATGCACATGTTTTTGAATATTGTCTCCACTTTTGGACCCCTTTATGTGAAAATAATTAGACATATGTGCTGACAGAGGAGGCATTGAACTTGGGGTAGTTTTTGTTTCATGCCTAAAAGCCCAGTAATTACAGATAAATTAGCCATACACCCAACATGAAATCGCATTTTGACGGTTTCCATAGTTACCCATCAAATAAGTCCCACCTCAATTTTAAACTATATACTCTTTAGCACGTTGTGATGTCACGTGAACGCAACCTATTCTTACAATATCTCCCATACGTCCAGCTTAATGCCTTATTCATGCACTCGTGTCTGGAGTGGTTACATATGCGCGGGGCGGCTGCTGTGGAGCGTCAGTGGCACAGCGCGTAAAAGGCCGGCCCTCTAATGGACACTGTGTGCGCCTCCGTGAGATTCCAACTTGGCAACCGGTATTTGGCTCTCTCCTTTTTAATACTTAATACGCGTCTACTTTTAGATGGCCCCATCACGCACACACACACGTGCACGCACTCGCTCGTAGCCCTGCAGCCATATATCTCCGGTGACGACCTCCTCCTGCAGTCCGCGCGCCTGCACCGTGACCTCCTTGGCTTTAGCGCGCTACAGAATAATACATTTTGGGGGGATAAGCGAGAGAGGGAGAGAGAGAGAGAGAGTGGAGGGGAAGGCGATTTGTCTGGCAATTAGCAAACCACCGCGAGACTCCCCGGGCCAGAGCGCGGGAAGAGCGAGGGGGGATAACGGGGGTGAGTGAAGAGAGGTTGTTTACTTCGTGTGATGTGCCGTGCGCCTACGGGTGCGTCTCTCCAACACGATCTGTCAAAACAAGTGGCTGTAACGTTTGCGCATTAGGATGTCAAGCTTGTAAGGCTATGTCTAACAGAATATTCCCAACGTTTAGGGGGAAATGTGTATGAAGAGTTTGGTTTGGGGGATTTTACTTCCTAAATCTTAACAATACAAAACTTAAGTTGGCTACACACTAGAGGAGTTTTAGCCAGGTTTTTTGTCTCCCTGAGTTTGAAGAGGCGTGGCTCAGTAAAACTCTCACATGACGGTTTGTGTGTGTGTGTGTGTGTCCTTGTGTCTGTCCTTATGTGTGTGGTCTGTGCACATATTTGAAATCTTAAAATATTTAAAATCCTGTAGTGTGTAGCCAGCGTTATAGTGTAAATTAGGGCAGACGGTTGTCACACTTGTTTCCCAGAATCCACTGCTCATCAACAGAACCCCCCTCAGAGTCACACAAACTTAAAACTTAAAGCTTTGACTTGAAGTAGTTGTTGCTTCCTTTTTTGCAATAAATAATTATTAACCGTCAAAAACAGGAAAAACACTGTGACAATGTGAATCATGTGCGGGGCCGGTCGTCACAGCATGTGTGGTTGGCTATCACTATTTTAGGTGCTGTTTATATGGCAACAATCTAAAATGCAGCAGTCTCTCAATCTGCTTCCACAAAAACTCTGAGGTGTCAAAAAAACTCATTTTGCTCAATGAAACTGAAATATACACCTTTGTCCAGCAAACGGCGATGTGTGCGTATCACACACTTTGCATGCGCCGTGAGTAGAAAGAAGAAGACAGTTTATCACAGTTTCAACTTCCTGTAAACTTTTGGATGTTGAGTCGCACTGGTGCAGTCTAAAGTAAGTCATTGTAAATTATTTATAGACAGTTATTTGAAAAAATATAAACGCGAGAAGCCAGAAAGCCAAATAATTATTGTTTGTGATGTAGCCAATCAGTGTTCAGACAGAGGCTGGGACGTCATCGTTCTCATTTTGCATAGATCACAAGAGGCAGAGCATCTGAAAACGGCCTCCTGCTGAGAAATTAAACCACCTACTCCACTGTATTCAGTGGAGGCGGAGTCAGAGGATACGATGTGAGAACGACATGTGTTGTTACACGCTTCCGATACCAACGTACTGCCGTTTTGTCGCTGTGTAACTACGCCTTATTAATAAGGTTCTTTGTGTCAACATGATTTTGAAAATCCTAGGCAAAAATTCTTCAGTCTTCATCTGTACTCTGTAGTTGAAGTGTAGGACGGTGCCAATCGTTTTTTTCGGCAATAACAACCTCAGAGCGAAACCGACTCGTTGTCATGCAAATGAGCCTGTACTCCTGGGAGCAGCAGGGCCATAGGCAGTATCAACGACTTAGAGAGTAGCTCAGGGAGACAATGACCCTCGTTAAGTACTTTACTTTTAGCACTAAGAGAGGAGGGGCTTAGAGGCTGACTCCTCCTACAGGTTCACTGTCTCTATAAACCCACAGCGTGCTCCAGGCCTTCAGAGGCTGATGACGATCTTTGGAGTAAGATCGAAACGTCCTACACTTCAACTACAGAGTACAGATGAAGACTGATGAATTTTTGCCTACGATGGACAACTCCTGTACGACTGAGAACCTACACAAATGATTTTGAAAAGTTTTAAACTATTGGCTGGTTTTCCACTGATTTGAAGCAACTGTAGATTTTGTGTAAAATAATCTATAAAGAGCTGTAAAATGTAGGAATTCACACAACTAACAAAAATATTATCTCTACAAAAGCCAAAATGAATATGAACATTAACAACAACAAAGTTCAATGTCTGTCAGCACATATGAACTATTTTCTCATAAAGGCGTCCAAAAGTGAAGGCAATATTCCAAAACATGTGCCTGATGTTGGCCAGGAGAAAGGACTTTCAGCCATAAGAATAATGTGGCAGGTTTGTGAATCAATCAAATAATGATCAGGGAATATATTTGTCAATTTTCTTTTTGGGAAATTTCTTCCAATTGAAATATAATTTGAATGTAAACGCTATTGAGAAAATTATTTGAAGAGAAAAATAATGATATATCAGTACCAAAATACAGCTCCCTCTTGTGGCTATAATCCGTAATGTCACAACCAACTCGTGTGACGACCAGCCCCTCTCTCTCATATACACCTTGTTACTAATCGGCCTATAAGAGACCGCACAGAGATGAACAAATACTGGATTTACTGCTCTGAAAACAATATCCACGACTCACACATTCCCTTCTCGGCTCTCTCTTTCCATAGGGTGCCAGTTTTAGCGCAGGGCATGCCGGCTCCGTGGGTGTTCCGGAGAGCAGGGTGTTCATTTAGCAGCGGGTCGTAATGAAGCGTTAGCCGCTCCAGGCACAAATGCGATTGGGCCCATTCAGACTCGGCCCGTGTGCGTGTGTGTGCGTGTATGTGTGTGTGTGTGTGTGTATGTGTGTATGTGTGTGTGTGTGTGTGAGAGAGAGAGGGGATTAAATAAGTGAATTAGCTTTACAACACAACCTGTAATGGGACGCGCTCGTGTGCAAATGCTAAAAGACCCGTAGGTTTACAGGAGGCTGCATTCACGCGGCGTCGTAACGTTCCCAAGAACCAATGGTTTAATTTAAGTCTGAAGTGGAGGAGAAGTCTGAGTTCTTTGGTAGAACTAGGATTGTGTTTGAAGTTGGTTTATGGTTTAGAGGAGACGCTGCAGGTGAATAGGGGGGAAAATGAGTGGTATCAATTTGAATTTTTTGCTGTGTATAACAAATCTTGCCTGCAAGCTGAATTCTCGCGGTATTTGTGGTTTCACAAACACACGAGAATCCATCTTGCCCCGAGCCGCTAAAGTGTTTGAGCCAGGACCACCAGTGGGACGGAGCGACGAAAGCAGCAGGTGCCGAGCAAAACAAACATTTGTTTCGAAAATAAGGCAGTGTGGGTTAAGGTGCCTTCAACCCGCAAACTCGTGCTACAAAAAAACGCAAAAACCACTCGACGACATTATGATATAAAGCTCAGAGCCGCTATCTAACAAACAACTACGAGCGAAACTCCGAACGGATTCGTTTGGAGCGGTCCCAGATTGATATTGTGGAGAACTCAACTACAAGTGCTACACAATGTCTATCTGGCTCTTGCCAGGTTAGAATATAACTCACTCATGGATATATTGTATTACAAGTTTTCTGTCACTTTATATTTTCATATTACAAAATAAGGCACGATATATGAATGAAACACAAAAACCTATATTTCACTCCTGGTTAGTGGTTACGTGAAGCCATTTATTGTTAACAACAGCTGTTTGTTTACACTTTTCTACTAGAAACTATAGCCAAATGTCCCTGATCAAAACTTGAAACAAACATACATTTTTTCAGAGCGTCCAATTTTGTCAGAGAGTCCTGTATTTCAAGCGAAGTGAGTTTTTCTTTGCTCCTGAACAATTTCCCTGGCAGTTGTTGAAGGTCATGTCAACATTAGATCAGGGACATTTGAGTAGTTTCTGTTTCATTTTCATTTCAAAAGAGTAAACTCAGTTCTTTGGTTAATAAATGGCTTCACACAACCACTAACCATGAGTGGAAACAAATATCTGTTTGCTATCTTTCATATTCTATGAAAAATGGCCAAAAGATTAAAAGGGTATGTAAACTTTTGGCCACAACTGTATTTCCACACTGTAATTCAGATACAGATGGATACGAAACCACACTGGCATTATTCTATGATTCTCTTTCAATATCAGCTGAATTTTTCTTGTCTATTTAATATCTGCCATCTAAAACTGTTTTCATCCAGATTTCGTCCTGGTTTATTCCTGATTTAGTTAAGTTCGTGGTTAGACTTGTTTAGATTGCTGTTGTTGGTGTTATGTATTAATACAAGTATAAAACATGCCCTACTAGCAGATAACTTGACATTAGCTTCTCAATTTTCCCAAACAAATGTACTAATTGTAAGAAAACTGTACTCTTTTCCACAGTTCTTTTTTGACGTACTAGTTGTTTTGAGGAGACATCCGCCATTTCAGGTGCATTTATGAGGCACACAAGTCCTGCAGTACAAATGTATGCAATCTAGGGGCCCTGGAGGTCTCGGGGCCCTAAGCAGCTGCATAGTCTGCTTATTAGGCTGGACCGGCCCTGCTTCCGTTCGACTCCTTCTCATGGTGTTTGTGTTGTGATTATAGTAATATTACGAGCTGCCGTTTGTAGCCGACAAATGTAGGTATTTTGTGTAAAAGTTTGAGAGTCAACCCTCCCCGGTCTCCCCTACTATAGCCTTTGTCCAAATCCTAAAAACCCTCAGAATACATGAGTGTAATCCGAGTTGCCCACCTGTCCTCGCAGCTAAATCAATAGTGAGTATTTGGTAATAAAGGCGGAGGTTTCGGACGTGGCTTCCGCGGCCGCCGCGTTTATCATTGTGACTAATGTAAAAAAGGTGCCCTGACCTCTGACCCCGGGCCGTGTCAGGTTCTTTGTAAATGATGCTATTGATCTCATCTGCTTGAATGGGCTCTCCCATACAAATCAGCCACACGCATCTTACCTGACCGATCAATGCTGGCGTCATTATCAGCACCGGAGGGCTACACAGGTAAGTCCCATCTAACACTTTTTATTGACATTTTAATCCTGAAACAAAATATTTTTTATTGTCCTAAATGAATAAAAGTCTATATTAATCATTTTTAAACATTCGTAGCCATTCCTAAACCGAGGAATACCAGTTATTTTGAGGAAACATTCGACATTTGAGGGGAATTCATGAAGCACGCAACACCTGTACTACAAATGTATGCACTGTTGGGGGCCCCCTTGTGGTCTCGGGGCTCTAAGGAGCTGCATAGTCTGCTTATTAGGCTGGGCCGGCCCTGTAGATTCATCCTAAATGGACTACTGTATGAGCCCATAAGGACGAAGAAGAAGTGAATGGACAGAATTATGGAAGATCTTAAAGAAATCCAAGCCACCCCCGAAGATGCTCTGGATCGGAAAAAATGGAGGAGACGGACCAAAGTGGGACAAAGGCTAGGAAAGAAGAAAAATAATCCCTTTCTTCATCTGGTTTAACCCTGATTCAGCTCTGATCTAGTCCAGTTTCTGTCCCGTACTGTCCCTGCATTAGACTTGAATTTCATTTTATTCATAGATGTTTATACAGTTTATTGAGAAATGCTAAGAGACGTTTATTCTATTATCATTATTATTTCCTGAATTGTAGGTAAAAAAAAAAAAAAAATCTTAAAAAAATATATAGGGCTTACATAAATAATAATGATAAAAATAAATAATAAAACATTACAACAGTAGAAATGGTAATGACAACAAGAGAGTAACAAGATAAGCATGTTTTAATGTCTGCCTGAGTATTCATGGTAATTGGAGTGCTAATTATAATATTATTTAAGAACATTACATCTGATGTCAATGTAAGGTCTGACTTTGAAAACTCGAGACTCGAAAATTAGACAAACAGAAGTGTCCATTCATCAAAGTAAATGTAACAGTGAAAGTCTATGAAAGAAACTGTAAAAAGGGGTAGGAAACATAAGTTTTACTTCTACCTACTCCTTTTCAGATTATAATGTATTATTTTTTATTGGTTATTGTATGTATCCACATAAGGAACATAATTCGAAATAAAGAAGACTAAACTAAACTAAAATTCTTCAGTCTTCATCTGTACTCTGTAGTTGAAGTGTAGGACGTTTCGATCTTAGTCCAAAGATCGTCATCAGCTTAATAATGACATGAGCACGCTGTGGGTCTCTTAAGAGTAAACCAGAAGGAGGAGTTAACCTCTAAGTCCCTCCTCTCTTGGTGCTAAAAGTATAAAAAACATCTTAGCCTATTCATACTTAACCCCCAATATGTGCCAAATCTGGGTCCTATAGAGTTTAAGAGGTTAACACTTAATCAGATCGAAACGTCCTACACTTCAACTACAGAGTACAGATGCAGACTGACGAATTTTTGCCTACGATGGACAACTCCTGTACGACTGAGAACCTACACAAATGATTATTTCCTGTGTGCAAATGTATTTGTCTTCTTTGATGGCACAACAAGTAAATCTCTCCATAATTCCAATGATTTTAACTCAATAAGATATGTTTTTTTTTGCAGTGTAACCGGAGCCTGGCACAGTGCGTGGGGGTATAGAGTGCAGCAGTGGAGGCCCGGTGGTGGTGGAGGAGGTGGAGGAGGAGGAGGAGGTGGAGGTAGCGCTGGTGGTGGTGGTGGTGGTGGGATGGCTGTGCGTTCTCCTGCTCCTAAACTGATTAATCACATGGACAGTGGCAGAAGGGAGCGCACACACACACGGCTGTTGATTAGGAGAGCTCCAATCTGTCTTT
>OMNZ01026633.1:0-10680 GCA_900303255.1 Lesueurigobius sanzi | reverse complement strand
TTTCCCGACAAGTACTACCTCACAAAATATTGCAGCGTTCATGTGGACCTCGGGAACTGGGAAAAAGGTTTTGGAAAATGCTAATGAATGCAGCACATTTGGGGAAAACAACTGGGGAACTGGGGAAAACAAGCTTCCCGACTTCCATCTGATTTGTTTATTTTATTGTTAAATATGAGCTTTTGGGTTAAACACTGCTACTTTCACCAGTTTCATGTGAGCTGTCGTTGTCCTCAGAGGAACATATTAGCAAGAGAAATGTCTGACATTAATGCTAGCAAAAGAAAAAGTACCTGATATTTTATAAAATAATTCAAACTTAAGCTTTTGAGACGCTAACACCAAATGTATATTTAGCTCTGTTAAACGCTAATGAGTGATAAAAGATTGTTTTTATCTGGTGAAATAAAAATTCCCACTTTCTGACATAGAAGGCACATGAACACAAACCAACTGGGAACAACGGACTTCCATCTGTGGGAAAACAAGTTCCCCAGTTCACATGAACGCTGCATATTTCAGAGATACTCAAAAATGTGTAGTCCATATTGTCAGGCCATTGAACTACAATTTTACTGCAAGTTTTTACATGATAAAACCCAACGGAGCATCACAGTCCCGCCCACACGCACACACCTCGGTGCCTGAAGTAATAATCCCGTTCAAAAATTGCATAGACTTGGACGAAAAACTCTAATTGTATGAGTTTAAAAGCACGACGGAGGCTAATCAGCTACGTGCTAACTACTAGCCATAGCGCGGATATTTTACAAGCAAGAAAATACCCAATACTTGAAAACAGGGCGAAATATTTCTATAACTTTGTTTTATAAAGTTTTGGATACAATTTGAGATACAATGAGAGAAACATAATTTCGAACCATTCGATTGGTTTGACAAATAAATAATCTTGAATCTTGAATCTTGAATTTTAATTTATTATTGTGTGTTTTATGCCCATAAGTCTCCACGTAGCTGATTAGCTGCTATCGTTCTTTAAACATTTGATATTCATTTTTTTTCGAAAAGTGGGATTATTACTTCCGCCAACGAGGCGCGTGCGTGTACAGACGAGCTGGTGGGCGGGACTATGATGCTCTATAGACAGCATATTTATTTTTGATAAGGATTGTATTGCTGAATTATGGATGTATTTTCTACCAAATAAAGATAGACATGGGCTGTGCCCGAATGTCCACACTATTCACTATATAGTGTACTATGCAGTGAATACGCCATTTTCTAGGGGTGGTCGAATGTTCAGAGAGAAAAAAGTAGTGCACTCAAAATTTCCCACAATGCATCTCAAAAAGTAGTGAGCAGCGATGGCCACTAAACCGGTCAATATAGACCACAATGCACTGCGAGTGTCTGACGTGAACAGCATACAGCGTCAGGACTCAACACGGATGAATAAAACGCTCCAAAACACAGCTTTAGTGGTGTGTTGTGGATTAGTTCTGAATAAAAACCCCTTAAATATGACCCGCTACGAGGAAAAGATGCTAACATTAGCTGCTTACCTTTAGCTTGAGATCACTAGCTTCTCTTCTCTGACAAAATGCAACAACCCACGACGATGGACTCGAACACAAAACTGACCAGATCGCTGCCGTGTCAAGTTCACGTCAACCAGGGAGAAAATCTGTGAGTAACTTGTAGTAGTAATATTTTAAGTATAAACGGTTCAAACCGGATTTCGGTTGTGGAAAGAGGCAGATCTTTGTTCTACCTAATTTTCCAATTTAAGAATTGAGAAGGAATTAAGAAGGACTTTATTTGTCTGTGCTAATTCTTTTTCCCCTTATTCAGCCACACCCACTTTTGTAATGGAAACACTGCCTCTTGGTCTTAGCACTTCTTGTGAGCTGGGGTTTCCATTGTTGTCAATAGAACAGAGTGAAGAAAATTTAATGGGAATAAACAAAAAAAAATCTCAAAGGAAGTAACTTTGCATGGCCTTAGGTTTATGAAAGAGGAAGAATGACATGAAAAAGTGACCCAAGTTTGTTTTTAGCCATATTGTCACTTTTTGTTGCCACTCTGATTGGCTAAATGTCTGTCAGGACAAGAAGAATCTATATTTACACAGTGGTTTGTTGGAAATGTTGCGTGTTGCCCAAACATAAATCAAAGCCAAAGTCTGACTTGCAGTTTGACCATAAAATCAATATGGCGGCACCCATTGTGACTTCCTGAATAAGGTGAATAGTCTGCAAAAACATGTATAGATACATATAACGTTTGCACTGAAGCTACCGTGAGGAGAAAAACAAAGCATGAAAATAGCTAAACTTTCAACCAACTGCTCCATAACTACTTTAGTAAATGCTGAATTACGGACTTCAACCAAATAAAGATACAGCGATATGAAGAGGAACAAAGGGGTTCAATGACCCAATTCACCATAATGCTAACGTTAGCTTCACGCTACATGCTAGCGGCTAGCCTGTGCAGATTTTTCATTTCTACTGGACAAATCTGCTCAATTTGTGAATGTAAGACACTGTCAAAACATTCATAAGAAGCCCATTTCTGACACTCAACTTTATTTGTGTGTTGTATACATGCTTTTAGTCTACCAGAAAATACCCAAAAAGAGTGAAAAATAGTGATTCCCGTAACAAGCTTCCATCCCCCTCGCTAGGCCACGCCCTCTCGTATGACACATTCTTGACTGTATATCAAACTACTCTTTACACTTCCATCTCATTTGTGAAAATACATTTAAAAAAGTGTATCTTGCAAACCTGTTCTCCCTCTGTGTTGTGGTCCAGGTTATCTGATGGAGAGGAAGAAGGTGGGCTCGAATCGTTGGACCAAACTGAACTTCGACGTTTATGAATCCACAACGTACGAGGCCAAGAAGATGATCGACGGTGTCCTGTACGAGATGCAAGTGTTCGCAGTGAACGGCATCGGCGTCTCTGAGCCCAGTGCCTCCTCCAAACCCTTCATGCCCATCGGTAAGAAATACTAAAAACTGTACAAAACTAAAGATCTGCTTAGTTATCAAGCCTTGTCTATAATCCGTTATACCTTGACGCTTCCATATATGACACATTATGTAGAGCTGTGAGGGGGAACCTTTAAGACCATATGATTATTGTTGTTAGGTTCTTTAGAGTAATAGGTATAATAGATGTTATCTTGACATGTTTCAAAGGGGAAACTCCCGCCTTCCTCCGACGTGTCACCTGATGTTCCCAGGTGTGAGGGGTGTGGCCAACTTGACAGATCTAGTCGACTTGGAGTCTCTGGAGTAGAGCATTCCAGGTCTGCGACAGAGCAAAGCCTCTGGTGATTGAATGAGAGCCTCGTTCCTTGATTTCAATGGCCTCTTGGATCCAGCGTTTGTACACTGCATGCTATCTAAAAATAAGTGTCATTTTCTTGAACTAAGTAGATTTGCCTTTCAGTTGAGTGGGTAAGTAAAATGATCTGCCAATGGAACATGAAATTTTGCATTTAAAATAAGAAAAAAGTGTTGACCTGCTCAAATCAAGGCCACATACTTATTTCAAGAAAATTTCATTTATTTTTAGATAACTTCTTGCAGTGTACTTCTGGTCCTCTGTTCCAACGATCTTCGCCTCCTCCCAATTGAGGAGATTGAGGAGAATTTGAGATTCTCTTGTTTTGCTTTTTCTGATCTTGTCAAACGGACACACACGAATGTTGCCCGTCGCCTGGCTGGAGGAGAGCAAACGATTTTAGCCTCATGGCACTATTTCCATAGGAAACCATTTGGGGAGGAGCTATCGCCTCCCATGTTGAGGCCATAAGGACTCTAAAAGCAATTGTCTTAACAAGTCATTTGTATTGAAATACCAGAAAAGAAAAGCTGACCTTAATGGTGCACTATGTAAATTTTTATGTGGAAAAATAATTTGTTATTTGAACTTTTATTGGCCTAGTGGCTGTATGGGTGCAGCATGGCACTTTTACGTTCCCTTTTATGAAGCCCCAGGATCAATTGTTTTACCAGAGACTTACCTTACTCAGCCACTAGGCCACTAAAAGGTCAAATATACACTTTTTTCACTTAAAGACTTACATACTGCACCTTTTAAAGTAATAAAAAAGTCTGTCATGTACTGTAGATGTTTTTATTGTTGGTCTAGAATCATGTGTAAAACAGTCTGATGGGGCTTATTTGCGTGTCCCTGCACAGCCCCGACCAGTGAGCCCACTCGTCTGCAGGTGGTGGATGTGACAGACTCCACTTGTGCTCTGAAGTGGCGTCCTCCAGAGAAGATCGGAGCAGGAGGCATCGACGGATACATCATCGAGTACTGCATCGAGGGAAGTACGTACTGGATACTGTCATACTTTTCGTTTACGGTACACTGCGTAACATGTCACCCAATAAATAGAATAAAATACAAGCAATACGTTTTTCTAGATATTTTTATTGTCGACAAATCCCCCCAAAAATGAAGAATGTTCTAATCTAATCTAATTTGTTGCCGAATTTATTGAATTTTGAGCCCCAAAAACAACATATAGTTTTTCAGTTTTTAATACCATAAACTTAGTCTTTTGAAAGACAAAATAAAATCTTCAAAAACTCCTTGGAGGGAATGTCTTTTTAGGAATGATATAAATATACCATTTGCGCTGTTGCTGCTGAGAAACAAATACCCTGCAAAATGACGATGAAGTAAAAGTAAAACAATCTGCCATTGGAATAAGTGTCTTTGCACTTAAAACAAGAAATACCATCTTATTTCTCCTGAAATAAGTTAAAATGAACCATTTGATTTGTGAATGTGACTGGACCAGAGAGCAGAACCAGGAAGTGCCCCACGCTATTTCAAGTTTCATGTTTAGTTGCCATGTGCATTAAAGTACAGGGTACCCCAATGAGTTAAAAGAATAGAGGGACAACGTGTATTAAGCCTGACTTTGGAAATTGACCATGCTTATGGGTGAAATCAAAATGGCGCAACTGGCTCCTCCTCCAGTGGATAGTCCTAAAAAGGGTAAAAGAGGTGTGCACTCGCTGTATCTCAGCCTCCTGGGCGTGTAGTTTAGCCATAACCGCGCCCTCTCTGCTCCCGCCCCGTCAGCACGGTGCTCTGTTAGCCTATAGCCGGGAGCGTGTGACGTCACAAATCATTAGAATGAGCTTCATTGGATATGCAAGACTTTAAAATTAAACAGTTAACAAAAACTAACAACATTAAAGACTCCATTTCCCTCTGAGCATTATCACAGAGGGTATAGCTACCTTTAGAAATAATAAAAGTATTAGGAGCCGGGCTGTAAAGCTGTTTTTGACACGTGTAAGTCACCATAGGAATAGATGTTATGAAGGTCTTTTTGGAGCCGCGCCTAGTGGATAGAGGCGATATTGCAGCAATGTCAGCGCCCAGCCTGATGGTCACGGAGACGGCCCATTCTCGCCCATTGTGGTACCCTAGTGTTTCCCAACCAGGGGTACGGGGACCCCCAACGTTGTCAGTGTGAGAGGATAGAAATATGACCATGAGAAAATATATTATCATTAACCACTTACCGGTCTGTATACAAGAAGTTGAAATACAGCCTGGTGTCCTCATCATTGTCTCCAGTGGGGTTTAGTCGACTTAAGTCTGCCCCATAAGCTCCACCTGAATATTCATCCAGGCTCTAGTGATGTTCTGACCGACATTCCAGGATGATAACTGCAAATATGACCCAGTGCCTTACAGTCCTTACAGTCCACACATTCAGAGTTATACATTCCACAGTAATGACGTCGACGTGTAAAAACAACAAAGTTAAAAAGTTTAGCTCTGGCTAAATGGAACAAAACCAGTTTTCAAGTTTACTCTGATGAGAGGAACAGATCTTATTTTATCAGTAAGAAGCTGAATAAATAAACATGATCATGTATCTTTCAGTGGATGTTTTACTCAGACACCAGTGGTTTATCGATGTCTATACTTTTGTTGGTAATCTACATCAAAAATGAGACTGATACATTTATTATTAATCATTCAAAGAAGGATCATTATTTGACCATGTATCACCTACATACAACCTACTACCCTAATACCTCCTCTCTTCCCCTCTTTGTCCCTCACTGTCCCGGCCTGCCCTCCCCGTGTGCTCCGCTGCGCCCCCAGGTGACCAGTGGGTGCAGGCTAACGAGGCCCCGGTGGAGAAGAGCATGTACAGGGTGAAGGGGCTTCCTGTCGGGGAGAAGATGCTATTTCGGGTGGTAGCGGTGAACCTGGCCGGACGCAGCCCCCCCGCCGTCCTGGGACAAGCCGTCACTATCAGGGAGATCGTGGGTGAGGAGAATATTTACATTTAATAGTATTTTAATTGGATATCATTTAATTTATACTCTGCTTTGAACTTATGGTTGGTGTTTTTCAGGTTAAGACATGTTTTACACCCAGTTTAGTCCTGATTTGCTCTTGATCTAGGCCTGTTGGTACTAAGAAGGTGAAATATTTTTTGAGGTGGTCATAGTTTGCGTTCACGTGACATCACCACATTCTAAAGAGCCTATAGTTTAACATTGAGGTGGAGTGCAGCTGAAAAATGTACTGTAGTAACAGTCAACATGCAGATTTCTAGTCTTAGTTTATTGCTAATTTCTCTGTAATTCCTGGGCTAATCCACATGAAACACAAACTGTCTCAAAGTTCAAAGTCTTCTCTGTCAGCACATACAAACTAAGGTCTAATTATTTTCTCATAAAGGTGTCCATAAGTGGAGACAATATTCAAAAACATATGCGTGATGTTGGTCAACAGAAAGAACTTCTAGACATACACTGCTAAAAAAAAGAATAACACTTTGTTGAAATCAGTATATTTCCCCTTGATTTGACTTGGCAAATAAAATGATCTACCAATAGAACAAGTATTTTTGCACTTAAAGGGACTCAACGGAGGGTGTGCATTTTCATACTCGTGACTGCCACCTCTGGCCGTCCGCGCAACTGCAGTCTCCATGTTAAGCTGGTGAATGACTGCTGCTTCGGCCCGAGGAGACAACTTTAGAGTGACAGTGCAGGCTTATAGCGGCATTTGAGTGGGATAGGTGTGAGCAGTACAGAGCGGGACATTGCTGGAGCATGTAGGGCAGTGTTTCTCAAACTTTTTCAGACCACGGACCACTTTCTGCTCCAAAAATTTTTAGAGGACCACCTAACACAGGCCAAGCCAAAAATACTTCAATATTGGGATAGAAATGATATGTTATTATGATCATTATTAGCTGCTTTTAGGATGTTTCTGTCGCCATTTATTTCAATAAAGCCGTCTGTTCAAGACAAAGACTAAAAAAGGGGCAGCAGACCTCTGACTGTAGGAAAGCTCACGGGAGCCACCTCTCAGAATGATGTGCTGAACTAAAGAAACAGTCTTTTCAGAGCAAAACTAGCTAAATTTTATTGAAATCAAGTGTGACAGTCTAAAAATCTATGAATTGCGTCAAGTGAAAATTTGAGGAACATTGGCACTAAAAGCAATTGTATTTGGGAATTTTCTTGTCCCCGCACAGTTTGAGAAGCACTGATGTAGGGGGTGGAAAATATATTATTTTTTAAATTTTAACTTTCGTAGAGTCCCTTTAAATTAAGAAAAAACGTAATAGAATAATTAGAAAATCTATTTACTTGGTATTTTTTTTATCTTATCAAGATATTACCTTTTGCAGTGTAAGAATAATATGACAGGTTTGTGAATCCAATCAACATCAAATACTGATCAGGTAAAACATTTTCAAATTTTCCCTCCCGCAGAGATTTATTGGCACCTGCTCCAATTGACATAGAATTCAAGTCTGTGAACGTAACGATAGATTCAAAGGAATTTACAAAACGAAAATTGACAAAATGTTATACTGGTTATACTGCTGATGGAGCCATCTCCATGGCAACGCAGCAAAAACCCACCAGTCACTCTAAAAACATTTAGTCCTGGAGTGTCATAAAGCCTGCTGTGATGGAAAGTAAAGGCTCCATGCTTACTAGAGCCACTGGATCATTAAAAGATCAAATATGCACTAATATGAAGGATTTTCCTTTCTCGCAAAAAAGTTCCACAGTTCATCTTATTAAATAAATATAAATAAATATAATTACATAAATATAAGACCAGTATAAACCTCAACTAAAACCAAACAAACCTGGTCTAAATCCTGCCAACACCAGGATTAAAGCAGGACCTCATGGCCTAATTATCAAGGAGATTGTGAGTGCGATATCATACATTTATTTATTATTTTACTAACAAATCATTAGGGGAAAGCGAATCTTATTTGTGGGTGATGTGGGTGAAGTGTCTTGCCCAAGGACACAACGACCGTGTGCACCTGTGGGAGCCAGGATTCGAACCCCCATCCCCCAATTAAGAGCGGGTCGTCATGAGACGACCCGCTCTTAATTTTCCTCTAATCTATCAATTAACACATCGATTTAGAGGGCATAAAGTTACATTGATTAAATATTAACACTTCACATCTTCCCCTACAGCACTGCTTCTCGTTGGCTGTTTCCACTGACGTACAGACTATATGCGTATATATATATTTCCTGTATTGAAATCCTTCCCACTCCACCCACTCCTAACGTATTGTTTTATTTGCGTTTCCTTCAGAGACGCCCAAGATCCGTTTGCCTCGTCACCTCCGCTCCAAACTCATCACTCAAGTGGGAGAGAAGATCAACCTGGTCATCCCCTTCCAGGTGAGTGAGTCCGTCTGCCAGAGGAGTCAGTGGGAGAGATCACAGAAGACAGTGCTGTTAGAAATATACAACTTAAACAGTATGTTTAGTGTCAGACTTATGTCCAGAGATTAGTTCATAAAAGCAGTGTTCATGCGGGATCTTTCCTGCTCGGAGCCAATGCCGATGCGCACAGGGACAAGGGTATGAGCACGTCTTTGTGCGTCACTGATGAGCAGCAACGCTTTGGTAAAGTATAAACACAGTTTGTTAACAGTTTATGTTTTATCTTTTACTAAAAAATCGTGAGTAGTTTCTCACATTTTCATTGTATTCTTTGTAATTTCTGAAGAAATTAAAGATGAAATTAACTATTTGAAATGACCAACGAAGACTTGCTTCTAGTTGTTTTCTATGAATACCACCTTTGGTGCTTCATTTTGTGCACAGCGAGCTTTATAAATGAGGCCCCAGAGCCGCTGACACAGAACAAACCTGGAACAGGTCTGACTTAGCCTGGCCTTAGCCATCCGTAAACTCCGGTCAATTATCATTTCCCTACATGTTACGTCTGGGTCTGATCTCAGTGGCTGCGATACATCGGAAAAACTTCATTCAAGCCATTCAGTGAGTGGGGGAGGCGGGTGTTGTAGGTGACGTCACAACCAAACCCTAGCGATTGGGTAAAATCAGATCCAATCGTTTCAAACTTTAAAAGGAGTTGACCTCTCCCACCTGATAATGGAGCTCAATTGTGAAGATCCAGACCCTCTGTACAAAATGAGTACGAGAGTATGGTAAGACCAGGCTAGGTCTGACTTATTGCGGGCAATAAACCAAGCTCCTGCTGTGGTCGTACAGGGAACAGACAGCAGAGGGCCCCAGACCGATACTCCCTTAGCACCCACAGGACACCACAAGGGACAGCACCACCCACAGGACACCACGAGGGTATAGACCTGGTCCAGAGAAAACCACTGCTCCTTCTTAATCCGAGGTTCCACTATTGGTCAGATTGTTCTCTCCACTATCCTGGAATAGCACCAACAGAAGCCGCAGTAGTTGTACTTGTGGCAATGGTAATTTTATTGGTCGTATTCAGGTGCAAGCTCATAGAAGTATTTCAAAATCTGTTCATATCACCAAGAGTGTAAAACTGCCCCGAGTGTATCATCGTTAGTCTACACTCATATCTCATACTTGTAGCCTTATTTTATTTGCAGAAAAGTCTTTGGGCACAGGCAGAGGGTTTCCAGCCCGTTAGAAGTCTCCTAAGAGGGAAATTTAAGTGGATTTGTGAGAACGAGCCCCACTGAGAGCAGATTAAAGACTGTGTAAAATACTTTTGAATCAAACTCAATGGGAGACGCCTCGGAGAGTTAATCCCAAGCCCCTAAAAACCAGCAGCGCCTCTGTACGAGCGAGAGCCCACATCAGGTTCTGGAAATGTAGATCTGAATGTTGTTTTAATGTGTAAAGATGTCATTTCTGTAGAATGGCTTTTCACCGCGACGACTAATGCTGTTAGAAATGTGTGTTCCCGAAAACACCGAAGGCTTGTCTCATGTTTAGGCACTTGCTTCCATGACAGAAATATGATATTTAAGGTGAGACCCTGTGGGCAGAACTGTTTGTCTAGATTTGGGCCAGTTTGCTCTTCACCTAACCTTGACATAATCACACCTTAATCACCTTGACATAAAGACATAATCTTTGTGTGTAATTATTGCACTGATTCAACATTTCTCCATAGAACTGGGGCGAGAGTGGCGCAAGTAGTAGAGCGGGTCGTCTTGTAATCGGAGGGTTAGCGGTTCGATCCCCGCAGGTGTACACTGTTGTTGTGTCCTTGGGCAAGACACTTCACCCACCTTGCCTCCAGTGTCTGTGTACATTGGTGTATGAATGAGAGTGTGAATGGGTGAGTGGTTCCTTGATGTAAAGCGCTTTGAGTGCCTAAAGCAGGTAGCGCTATATAAATGTGACCATTTACCATTTAACTATATGGGAAA